>PVJN01013639.1:0-48364 GCA_004026805.1 Lasiurus borealis
CTTCTTCTCTCTGCCCATGCCCACCTAAGATCCTAGGAGGGACAAAGTTTGTCCTAGCTCCTGATTGGGGCGCATAGGGGATGCTCACAGTATAAGCACCCTTAGCTTGTTAGGGTAGGGAGCAGGCTTTACCTGGATATGTTTGTTTCAGAAGGTGAGAAGCCAAGAACCAATGGTACATCAGTGTATACACAAGCCGTCAGCCCACGGTGAGCCAGCTACCCACTCTAGTGATGGGGAATATGTCAGCAAACCCAAGACTAAGATTGCTGTCCTCTTTTTTTTTTTTTTCTTTTAAATATATTTTATTGATTTTTCACAGAGAGGAAGGGAAAGGGGTAGAAAGCCAGAAACATCGACGAGAGAGAGATATCGATCAGCTGCCTCCTGCATGCCCCCCACTGGGGATGTGCCCGCAACCAATGCACATGCCCTTGACCGGAATCGAACCTGGGATCCCTCGGTCCCCAGGCCGAGGCTCTATCCACTGAGCCAAACCGGTTTCGGCGATTGCTGCCCTCTTGAAGATTATAAATCATAAACTAAATTACATAGTCTTAGAAGGTCAGTGATGCTCAAAAATACACACAGCAGGGTAAGGCGTTGGAATAGCTGGAGTTTGTGAATTTTAAAAGAAGTCAGGGTGGGCCTCATGGAAAGTGTGACATTTGATTGCCCAGAATTAAAGGTAGTGGAAAGCAAGCCATGCAGATCTGGGGGAGAGTGTTCAGGCAGAGGGAGCTTGTCTGATAATGTACACATGTCTGGGAGGGTGCATGCGCCTAAGGGTTTCTAACTGGCCTTGTGCAGGTGCACATGCTCACTAGGGTCCCTGTGAAACCTGCATGGGGTGAGAAGCAGGAGAGAAACAGGGTGTTCCCAGTAACAGCTACTGTTTCTAGAGTGCTTTACTCCAGGCCAAAACTATGCTAGGTCTCCCCAATCAGTACTCTCATTTATTTCATCTTCACACCTACACACGAGCAAGGATTATCTCCATGTCAGAGACCAGGGAACTAATGCCAAAAAGAGCAGAGAAGTCAGTCCGACCCCAAAGCCTTTGCTGTTAGCCTCTGCACCATCCTGCCCCTACACTCTGATGTTCCATGGATGAGCATGACGGTGTGTCTCCTATACATATATGTGACAGGGCATGTTGGCAAGTGACAAGAGTTAATATTTCTGTGACATTTGCCATTTTATGTATGCCAATGTCTGTATCAGTGTGACAAGACAGACATTTTCTTGATGTACGTGTGACAACAGCCATGACCGTGGTGATAACAGGCATGCCTGTGGGTATATTTAAGAGTGGGACAGTGAGCTTAACCTGTAGAGGGTCGGCCTGCGGACTCAGGGGTCCCAGGTTTGATTCTGGTCAAGGACATGTACCTTGGTTGCAGCACATCCCCAGTAGGTGTGCAGGAGGCAGCTGATCGATGTTCCTCTCCCATCGATGTTTCTAGCTCTCTCTCCCTCTCCCTTCCTCTCTGTAAAAAGTCAATAAAATATATTTCTTAAAAAAAAAAAAAAGTGAGACAGTGGGTGTGAGAAAAACACTGACTCAGTGGCTGGCATTGTTCTCTTGTGGACAATTCCTGCCGCCATGGAAGATGCCAGGGCAGACTGTTCTCGAGAACTGGAAAACCCAGCACCAGAGATGGGACCGATGAGGAAGGAAAGCCCCCATTTCCCACAGTGCTCTCCAAGTAACCATCTTCCCTCCCCCAAACCCCTTATGACTGCAGCAGTGGGGGAGGCAAAGAAGCCCTGCTATAAACATTAGGGAACCACAGATATGCCCCCCAAGCAGCTCCTCCGGTCCCACTCCCCACCCTTCTCCCTCTTTGCCCTGAGGAGGATGACCTCTGGGAACTGTGCATCAGTGACTCCCTGTTCCTTGCCTTCCTGTTGGGTTTGGCCAATGAGAGGCCCCAGCAGGAAATTGGAGAAGAATGGGGTGTTTATTCCCCTGTTCCCTCCCCACCAGGCTGTCTTACTCATCTATCTCAGTCACAGGCCACTGCTCCTGTCAGGGACTCACCACACAGCTGTCCTCTCATCCCTTTCCCTCCTCTTCCCTCCCCCATTTTAGGTCCAGGAGTAGTAAAGGCTTCCAACTTTTGCTATCCCCTGAGAGCAGCACCATTCCGCATAGTTTCTTGAGCCCACATCTTTGGAAAGAGTCTCTTTTACACCCGTGCCCAGTGTGAGGGTGCCTGTCTCCAGCTGGGACCCTGACTGACACACAGGTCCCTACCGTTGCCAGCACAGTCGTATGCTGCCAGGTTATCACAAGCATGCACAACCTCCCTCCCCATCACACATCTCAGGTGTGCATTCCCAACCCCTAACTTCCTTCTCACAGTCTTAATCAGGGAAGACTTCCTGAAGAGGGTCAGCTTTGAGCCAGGTCAAGGGAGAAGTCAGTCAACAGTCCCAAGATCATCGAATGAAACCAAACAGAAACTGCTCGAGGAATTAGCAACTCGAAGAGTGGTGGCAGACACATAAAGGGAAACAGGCAAGGTCACTCGCAAAGTAAACTCAAAATCACACGCGGTTGTCTCACGTCATTGAAATTTATTCTTCCTGAATGTATGAATCAGGGGACTGACTCAATATACATTCATTTCATAGACTTCTACAAGTTGTGGGTTGTGTGTGAGTAAATGTTGCCCTCTTCCCCCTATTATCAGGACGTTTGAATAAGTGTGGTTCCTTTTCTCGTTTAAAACTTTGCTTAGAATAATGTAGCCACTACCTCTTTCTCAGAAAGAGGTGTGTTCCCCCAGGACCCAGAGCTGATGACCTTTCTGAGGGGCCACAGGCATGTTCCCACAGGGACGGGGCGGGGGGGTGGGGAACAGGGAAATGAGGAAGACAGGGGTTTCTCAAACTGGGTTCCCTCAAACAGGTCTCCAAGCTGTTCAGACTGAGAAGCAAGGGCAGCTACCAAGCCGTGTTGTGACTTAAGAGTGATGACTCCATTTTTTAAAGAAATCCTTTTCACTTCCACATTGGAAAGGTTTGCTGCACTCTTAAATAATCGGATAGCATCTCAGGGTCTTCCAATGGTACAACGTAAGGCAAAGTCAAACGTGGCATACACAAAGAAATTCGCGGTGCGGGAACGTCCCCAGAATCCTGCCCCTGTGAAGGAGGCTCCGCCTTGTGTGGGGGCCAGTGAAGAAGTCTTCCTGGAGGAGGTGCTCAGGGGAAGAACAGAATCCCAGGAGTTCAGATCCATAGAGTTGCTGCGAGAAGCTGGAGAGAACAATTTCGAGATTTTCAATGGCCTCTTCCCCACAGCCACCCAGCCCCACCCGAACCCTTCAACATCTACCCTCTTAAGAGGGGCCGTTATGGAGAGAAGGTGCCGGGGTAATACTATGGAACTGGGCTCCATTGACTCTTGCCCTGGAAGGAGTGGGGTCTCCTGGGGTAAGCAGAGGTTCCCTTGAGCCTTTGTCCTTGGCTGGGATCCCCACTGGTCTGAGCAGCTGGAATGGAATGTTCCTGGGATGAAAAGCCTGCCCCTTCCTCCATCTCTCCCCTTATGGAGTTCCCCGGGGCCCACGGTGGGGAGAGACGGGGAGGTTCCAGGGATTCCTGATATGGTGATGCTCTGGGGAAGCAAAGGCCCACACTGCTGGGGGCTCTGTCCTGGCAGCCTCTCCTAAGCTGGGCAGATCTGCTCCTTTACACTTATACAGATCTCCACTAAGTGTCAGGCACTTAGTGTGGCTCCTCATTTCATACTCTGAAGCTATCTCCTTCCTAGCTGCCCAAAACACACACACACACACACACACACACACACACACACAGAAACTGGTTCAGGGAGAAGGTAAATTATTTGCCCAAGGTCTCCCAGCGGAGAAGTTCAAAGCCAGGACAGAATCCCGGGTCTGCTTTGTTCCAAGCCTGGGGTACTTGCTGCCCCACTATGGAGCCTATCCTCCTCCTCCTCCACCATCCCAGGATCTTTGCTCTCCTTGGCACCAAAGATCCCAGCCCGGGTACGGAGGGAAGAAGCAAACCAAGGCAAGCACAGGCCCTCGGCATAGTTGGGCTGCTTTTGCCTGCAGCCAGGTGTGCTGACTCAGCCTAACTCACCCCTCCTCCCTTCCCCCAGAACCAAGACAACAGGCGGAGGAGCTGGCCTCTGGGGGTGCGCCCAGACTTTGGGAGGGGCACCCTCTGCTACCCCTCTAGCTAACCCTCTTATCACATCACTCCCAGAAACAGGGATCACTGGCCCCACATTCATCTGATAAATGAAAAAGCACACAGTCAGATGTTTAAGGGACCTCCCCCATACAGGTTCTATGACCTTGTGCAAGTCACCTGTGGAAATGGGAATAACCCCTAGGTTGCAGAATAGCTGGGAGGATTTGAAGTAGAGAGTGGATATAAAGTGCTTAGCATAGTGCCACTTAGATGAGGTGGTTAATGTATCCAGAACCAAGGATTCCTTCTCCCGTGACTCCTGACCATGGTACGACTGGTCAGGACTAATGGGGGGAGAAATAGGCTAGGGACCCCCCAGCATTCCCAAACACCTCCTCCCCCACTGGCTCTAACGACCTCACCAGCCCTGAGTGAGAAGCCTGAGCCCCCAGTTTTCTCCAGAGCTGCTGCTGTCAGGAAAAAGGAGACTGCCATTTGCAGGCCCGGAGCACCTGAGCCAAGACCTGTTGCTTTCGCCTCCTCTTTAGGAAACCACCTTAGTCCCCAGGTGGCAGTGGGAGGGGGTCTTCATCACTGTTTGCCGAGTTGTCAGGGTAACACATCTGTGAGAAGCAAAGGGCCTCCCGGGGCTCCTCACCAGGGCAGCCTCTTTCCAGGAAAGTCTTTCCTGATGGGACTGGCCCAACCAGAAGGCTTCCTTAGAGCCTCCTCTCTTCTCTAAGTGACCTCCCATAACCCCTTTCTGCCAACCAGGAGGCTGGCTGGGGGCGGGGACAGTCTAGCCGCTCCAGGCTCCGCCCAGGTACCCAGGGAAGCAGCCCCACAATGCCCTCTGGTGGTGCCAACCAGAGACCTGAGAGGCCTTCACTTGGCTAAGGCCAGCCGAGAGAGGGAAGGGGCTTATCCAGGTGAGGGACAGGTCCCGGCATTAACCTGAAGAGAGGCTCCTGTTCCCTCATTTCCCTTTGTTGAGATCGCAGATTCACTAGAAGTCATCCATGTCCTCAGTGCACAGGTCCAGTCCTCAGGGCTGGAGGCCATCGAGAAAGTGTTCAGGAAGTCATGGGGCTGGGGGCAGGGAAGGGAGTCCATTTCCTGACCAGGGGCTATAGTTATTGATGAAGGCTAAAAATAGCCCACAAATTGCCCAGCCCCCAGAGGGGCCCCTGGGTTGGTGACCGTCATCAAAGGCTGCCTAAAGGAGGGCTGGGAGACACAGAATCTTAAAAGTGGAGACCCTCTTGATTAAGTGCTGCTTCTTGAGCCCCTGGACTGAGTAGATGTCAATGTTTGTTGATTGAGAAACAAAAAGGAGCTTCCTAGAGAAGGCCCTGAGCTGAGGGTTGGTGGGCAAGAGCACTAAACCAAGAGCTGGGATTCAGGCCACTGAGCACCATGTGACACAGCCAGGGTCCTTGGTGGTTAGCAGTGGGACATCTGGAGTGGAGGGAGGAGACAGAGCGGCCTGTGACTCCAGGACCATCTCTAATTCCCTCCCCCATCTGCACCTCCAAATCAGAACAAAGCTGATTACTAATAATCCCAGAGAAAGGCAAAATTGGGATGGCACAGAGCACTTTACTCCATTAGCTAAAAGCTTCTCTGGACCCAATGCTCTTGTGTGCAACCCAGAAAACAAACAGTTCTGGCCGTACCCCAGTGCTGTGGCCAAAGCTCCCCACTGTGTCACACCCAGAAAGTCCTTGTCCTCTCTTCACCTCCAGACTCCAAACACCAGAGTCGCTTCAGAAGGCTCTCCTCTCTGGGGAGACCAGAGGATGTCGGGGCCACCTACTGTTCTCCCGGTCCCCAGCTCTCCTCAGTCTCTGAGCCCTCCCCTGGACCTTCCTTCCCCAGCTAAAAAGGGGTTCAGGAAGGCCTGCCTATTAGCTAAGAAACCAGCCCAAAAGTTTGGTACCCGGGGAAAGAAAAGGCTGATGGGGGGTCAGGTGAGAGCCCTGAGGCTCTGCTTTCAGAGCAAGACACCGGACGCTCGGGACTCTAGGATTAAACCAGATTTCCTTGACTCGGACATTCTCATTCTACCCCCATCTTCCCATCCCCAAGTCCTGACATGAGGAGGGACAGCTGAATCCAGATAGAGAGACTGAGGAATCTAGGCATAGAGGGGACAGAGTTGTTCCAGGTCTCACGGCAGACAAGTTGGACATCGGTTCTCTCTAGCCCCTGCTCCTGAGCAGGGAGAGACACTAAGAGAAAGCCTGGGATGCAGTTCTGTCCCTTTGCTGGCATGTGACCTTGCCACTCTGCAAAATGATGACTTTACATTAGCACCTGACTGCACCAGCAAAAGCCCTGATTCTAGGTGTGATTTAGGAGAATAAACCATTCTTCCACGACTTACGGGGGGAGAAGTCAGACCGCGGCCCTGTGCTAACCTCATACAGCCCTTCCTGGAGGTGAAGCCTGCAGTCAACTCGGCTGGTGAGCAGCGAAGCAGCAGTGAGGTCATTCACGGCTGAGTGGGGGCTGGGGAAGAGGAGCCTGAAGTGCATGTGGACAGGAAGAGAAGCAGAGCCCATTCCAGGTCTGGCCCTTTAAGGACTTCCTTTCCAGAAGTCAATGACATACCTGCCCCCCTTGGGCCTGTTAAATGATGTTACCTGACTCCATCCCTGGCAGAGCCATTTTAGAGCCTGGTTTCCGGGAGGGGTCTCTTAGAGAACTAGTGAGGCTTTAAACTCTTTCCAAACACTGGTTATCTCAGGCTGTACTCTGAGCTAAGCTGCAGGAGGGCGTGAGAAAAAAAAACGAAAAAAAAAAACACCTCTCCTAGAAGGGGAAGGGCTGAAGCATTATGGGGCAAAACCCTTCAATCTCTCTGGGATTCCATCTCACAAATGGAAAACAGGGGCCTAGGAGAGAACTCAGTGGAACACTGCCGTGCCAGCCCCCGCCCCATCTTGGGACTTCGTTATCCTGTCCGCCCAAAGGTATGGAGCTAGGAGGTGTCAGAAAACAGCAACCTCCAGGGCAAGACTCTTCTTACAGCCCCAGGGGACGCAGGAAAGTCGATGCAGGTGCAGGGGAGGAGGAGGAGGAGGGAGCGCTGCGTCAGCGCAGCAGCTCCAACTGGTAAAAGTTTGCTGGCAAACCTTCCTGGGGGGTCTGAGCTCCCTCCGTTTGCCCATCTCTAGAATAAGGGACTTGGGGTGCTACCGCCTCACTTCCCGGGCCTGGGAGAGGCCGCAGCCGAAAGCGGACACCTTTATTAGGAACCCCGCGGGCTCCGGAAGCCCCGAGCAAGGGAGATGCGGGTCCCTGCACCCCCCACCCCCGCCCCCTGGAAGCACCAGCCGCTAAGACCGCACCTCGGCCTCTCTTACGGGTCCCCCGGCCGCCCGACTGGCTGGCTCTTCCTGTGACCGACCAGTCCGTCCATCCATCCATCCATCCATCCATCCATCCGCGTCAGTGACGCGTCCGCAGTCCTGCATCCGCGCCTCGGCAACGGCCGGTCGGGCGGCCAGGGGGTCGCGGCGCCGAGGTCAGCGCTGCGGGGAGGCGGGGCCGCGGGGCGGGCTCCGGCGGAAGGGCGAATCGGGCTCCGGGCCGCGGCCCCGCCGCAGGCGCCCGGTGCCCCAGGGCACGCAGCTACCCAGACCCAGCGCCGAGGCGAGCAGCGCGGGCGGGCGGCCCCGGCGGCCGCGGCGCGAGCCCTTCTTGAGACGCGAGCCGTGCGCCGCCAGGTAGAGCTCGGACTGCGCCACGCCGCCGCCCAGGCGGCTCAGGCTTTCGGCCCGGTGCGCCAGGCGCAGCTCGGCCGCCAGGAAGACGCGGTGCAGCTGCAGCACGCGGCTCTCCAGCTCCGACACCAGGCGCCGGCGGCCCTCCACCTCCAGCAGTCGCCGCCGCGCTTCGGCCAGCTCCAGCGCGCGCCCCCCGGACCCCGCCGCGCCCGGGCCGCCGCCCGCGCCCCCCGGCGGCCCGGTGGCCCCCGCACCCCCGTTAGCGCCCTGACGCCAGCGCTGCAGCTCCTGCCCCTCGGCCAAGCCCGCCGACGCCGCCGGGGTCGCCTCGGGCGGCGACGGGGCCTGAGTCGGTGCCGAGGTCAAGGTCGGAGTTGGGGGCGGGGGCTGAGGGGAAGGCAGGGGCTCCCGGGGCGGCGGCGGCGGCGGCGACCCCGGTTCCGCTGCCCCTTCCTGGGCCCCCGGGCCGCAGGCGCTGATGCGGCAGCCCGGCATCCCCCGCCCCCCGCGGTCTGCAGCGGAGTCGGTCCTCGGGTCTGGCCGGCTGTCCCCCCGCGAGAGGGAGGATGGACGTCAAGAACGCGAGCGATGTGGCCGCAGCCCCCGCGCCGGCGCCTCGCCCGCCGCCGGCGCCTCTTATAGGACTGGGGCGGGGCGACAGACAGCACAGCCAATCCCGGGCTGGCGTGCTCTGACCTCGTCTCCGCCCCGCCCACCCACCGCCTGGCCCGCACCCTTTAGGTCCTCGGTCCCGCTGGGCTTTGCTAGGGCATCGGCTCTCCATCCATCCACCTCTCTCAAGTTTTCGGTCGTAAGAACACCGCAGCTTCTCCGTTTTGGCCCCGAATCATATGCTCTGGAAGCGGGTGCTTAGAAGTCATGGACTCCAGGCTCCACCTGGGTTGCCTATGTGACAGTGACAACTCGGAGGCTTAACTCTTTGCACAGGCTCCTTCCCGCCCCGCACCCCTTGGTCCAATCGATTCTGCCTGGTCTTCTTCGCCACCAGACCCACCAGGACCCCCTTCTCCGATCTCCCTGGGGCAGTGGAGAGGTTAACACGGAGGGGGCACTGGGGTTTGTTCCCACGAGGCAGGCCCTTCGCGCCAGCAAAACACACTACAGCGCTGCCGCTGCGTCCGCCTGGGCTTTGTAAACCTTGATGGACCCCCCAGAGGAGCCCCGGACCCCACAGTGTGCAAAATTCTTCCCATGCCCAAACCGGCTTGGCTCAGTGGACGGAGCCTCGGCTTGGGGACTAGAGGTCCCCGGTTCCATTCCGGTCAAGGGCATGTACTTTGGTTGCGGGCACATCCCCAGTAGGGGGCGTGCAGGAGGCAGCTGATCGATGTCTCTCTCTCATCCATGTTTCTAACTCTCTATCCCTCTCCCTTCCTTTCTGTAAAAAAAATCAACACTATATATATATATATATACATATATACATATATATATATATACATATATACATATATATATATATATATAATTTTTTTTTTCTTCCCATGCCCCTGCTCCTGTTTGCTCCTCCAAGTAGATGTCTCACGCCTTTACACAGGGGAAACAGACCCAGAAAGTAGGGGTGCCTTCCCCAAGATCACACTGCAGGTCTGTCGCTGAATCTGGACCCCTGGATGGGAGCAGCTCAGCCACTTTTGCCCTCCGGGGGCTCAGATACCTGGGTTCCCCCTGCCTTTGGGGAGGGATGTTGTCACCCTGCAAACTATAAAATGGAGCCCTGCCCATTTTCCTCACACAGAAATGACCCTGCCATACCCTCTCTAAGCACTGGCCCAGACACCAGGGCCCTGCCTCCGTTTCATCTCTTTAAAGGTGCCATCAGAGAAGGGAGGTCCCTATAATGGGTGGGGCAGAGGCTGGGGGGCTAGAAAGCAGTTCATATGGATTGGAAACTGCAGCTAACCCTGGGCTCAGAGGGACCCTCAAAAGTGCGGCCAGTGTGATTACTGCCCAGGCTGAAGAGGAGGCAGATGGGGGAGCTGCATTGGCTGGCTGTGGAAGAAAACAGGGAGCTTCCCCCTCCATGCTTTCAGGTGCCTTAAATTGAGTGATTAGGTCTAGTGGGGCAGACAGTTGGGCTCCTGAGAGGCAGCTCAGAGAGGAGAGAGAGAGCTCCATGAGGGGACCAGGCTCTGTGAAGGAAGAAAAACTTAGGAGGAGGAGAGAGGGAGACTCAGTGGAGGACAAGCAGAGGGAATCAGTGAGGGCAAGAAGAGGGGTTCAATGACTGATGGCTCAGGGAGGGGGTGGGGTTTAGTGGGTGCATTGGTTCTAGAGGAGGCTCGCAGAGGGGGAAGGAGAAGGAAAATTCAGTGAAGGAGACAGGACCTCAGAGGCTCAATGGGGATAATGGAGGCTCAGGAGTTATCAGGTTGCCCCCAGTAAGAAGGAATGTCCTGCTTAATGGTGTCATCCCTTTGAATGGTCTCCTTTGTGCCGTCAAACCTTGTGTCTTTCTCTGTACAGCACACACACATCATCATCATCATCATCACTCTGGGGAGATTGACAGGTGTTTTGTTTGAAGCAGACACATCTACTGCTTCCAACTTCTGCAAGATGAATGAGGGGAACAAAACTAGGAATTACCCCCACTGAACCATAGTACTCCCTCCTTTGGAAAACTGCTGTTTAAAACTGTTTGAACTACTCTGTTATTCTTAGACAGTCTCTTATTCTGTAGGTCAACTCTGTTATTTTTAGATAGTTCCTTATTCTGTAAAATAACTGTTTTAGTTTGAATAATAGAAAAAGATAAAAACTGTCTGACTTTGCAAGCTAGCCGTCTAACATAATAGGCAAATACTGATAATAATTCCCATATACTCATACCAAGTGTTTGTTCATTATGTATCCAAGGTTACAAACTGTCTGCAAAAATAACTTACAGAGAGCCTTTGTAAAATCTGCAGACACAGGGCTCAAAAAGGTATAAATAGAGAGACCTTCCTCTATGTGTTGGTTCAGAATTTTTTTAAAATATATTTTATTGATTTTTTACAGAGAGGAATGGAGAGGGATAAAGAGTTAGAAACATCGATGAGAGACATCGATCAGCCGTCTCCTGCACGCCCCCTACTGGGGATGTGCCCGCAACCGAGATACATGCCTTTGACTGGAATCAGGAATCAAACTCGGGACATTCTAGTCCGCAGGCCAATGCTCCATCCACTGAGCCAAACCGGTTTTGGCCAGAATTTTTTTATATATATTTTATTGATTTTTTTACAGAGAGGAAAGGAGAGGGATAGAAAGAAACATCAATGAGAAACATCGATCAGCTGCCTCCTGCATGCCCCCTCACTGGGGATGTGCCTGCAACCAAGGTACATACTCTTGACTGGAATCAAACCTGGGACCCTTCAGCCAACACTATCCACTGAGCCAAACCGATTTTGGCTGGTTCAGAATTTGACAGAGGTATTCTGCTCTGAACCTGCATGCAATAAACAACTCCTAATTAATTGGCTTGTTAAGGCATCTTGTCTAGCTTGATGATTTACGATATACCACCACCATCAGCCAGATCCAGAGAACCAGTCAGTTAAAATCCCACACAAGGCCCATCTGGGTGACCTTGGGAAAGTCCTTTCTCTAAGTAGGAAGAAATACTCAACCTATTTTTACTTAATGGATGAGTGTTCTCTATCTCCCCACAGCATACAGTATATAAGAAAGGAGCATCGACCAGCTGTCGTGACTCAGTGGTTGAGGGTCGACCTATGAATCAGGAGGTCACAGTTTGATTCCAGTCAGGGCACATGCCCAGGTTGTGGGCTCCGATCCCCAGTGTGCGCCTTCAGGAGGTAGCTGATCAACTATTTTCTCTCATCATTGATGTTTCTGTATCCCTACCCCTCTCCCTTCCTCTCTCAAATCAATATGTGTGTGTGTGTGTATATATATATATATATATATATATATATACACACACACACATATATACTTTTATATACATACTTTTATATATATATATAAAAAGTATATATATATATATAAAAGTATATATATATATATATATATATATATATACTTTTTTTTTTAAAGAAAGAAAGGAACATGAACAACCTTTTCTTTCTGATGAGAAACCAAAGCCCAGTGAACCAGTGAAGTAAAGAGACTTGCTCAGGGTTACACAGCAGGTAAGTGGTCAAGCAAGAATTCAAACACAGATCTGACCCAACCTGAAGTCACAGCTCATCTCCCTGCTACTCTCTGATATGTGCTCTCTTCCTATCTTCTATGGCACTTTCCCCAAGTTATATATGTATTTGTTTATTATTTACTTATTTAATAGTCTCTCACCGTATTTGCTTATCATTAGGATGGTTGGCCCCAGAAAGCATCCAATAAACATGAAAGTTTGTTGAGAAAAGTCCCCTTCGTCATGCATTCATTTATTCATTCATTTGACAGATTTGATCATAACCTTCTCTGTTTGACTGGCTGCTGGAGTTTACAGCAATGATCAGAGGGGGCCCTGCCTCAGGGAGCACACAGTCTAGGGGGCACACAGACATCTGATGGCAGTTCAGTGAGGTATCTACTGGGATGGAAAAACACAGAGGCTCTGGGAACACAGAGCAGACATTAGGTCCAGTTGAGTGGGAGGGAAGCAGGGAGAGTTCTCTGCAGGTGATATTTAAGCTGAGACCTGAGGGATGAATCAAAGCCAGTGATGCAAAGATAGCTGGGGTGGGGGTGGGGTGGAAAAGGAGATGGATTCACGAGGAGAATACTGCATGCACAGGACAAGAGATGAGAGCTTTGGCATTTGCTCACTTTCTTCCTGGCTTCTTTAATTGCCCTGAGCTTTTCGCTCTCAGAAGTGGACAGAGGCCACAGCCAACCACCTCTTAGTGCACAGCCAGCCTGGCAAACACACCACTGGGAATTAGGAAGTACATTTTTAGACCGTACTAATCATTGTTTTATTCTGATCCTTTTAAAATGTTTTCATTGTTTTTAGAGAGAGGGAAAGGGGCCCTAATCGGTGTGGCTCAGTGGATAGAGTGTCGGCCTGTAGACTGAAGGGTCTCAGGTTCGATTCCGGTCAAGGGCATGTACCTCGGTTGCAGGCACATCCCCAGTAGGGGATGTGCAGGAGGCAGATGATCAATGTTTCTCTCTCATCGATGTTTCTAACTCTATCCCTCTCCCTTCCTCTCTGTAAAAAAAAAAGAGAGAGAGAAAGAGAGAGAGAGAGAGAGGGAAAGGGAAATGGAGAGGGAGAATATCGATGTGAGAGAGTAACATTGATTGGCTGCATTCGGTATCTCTCCCCGTCCCCTGCCCCCCGCCCCCAAATTGAGGATCAAGTCCAAAATCCAGGCATGTGCCCTGACTGAGAATCTAACCAGTGACCCTTTGGTGCATGAGATGATGCTCAACCAACTGAGCCAGACTGGTCAGGGCTGTTTTTGTTTTGTTTTATCTTTATAAGTTACACAGTCCTCTTGTAGAAAAGATGGGAAATAGAAAAATATTAAAAATTTAAAAATAGATGCCGAAGCCGGTTTGACTCAGTGGATAGATCATCCACCTGCGGACTGAAAGGTCCCAGGTTCGATTCCGGTCAAGGGCATGTACCTTGGTTGAAGGCACATCCCTGGTAAGTGGCGTGCAGGAGGAAGCTGATAGATGTTTCTCTCTCATCAAAGTTTCTAGCTCTCTATCCCTCTCCCTTCCTCTCTGTAAAAAGTTAATAAAATATATATTTAAAACAAATTAAAAATAGAGAAGAAAGGAATCTGGAATTAGACTTAAGTTTGAAATGAAGTTCAGTCCTAGCTGTGCAATCCTGAGAAAAGCATGTTTTCTCTGTAATCTTCAGGGTTTGAGGAATGGAACTAACACGGCCTAGACAAAAGCATTGATAGATGCAAGAATTTGTCCAAAATGTCAGAAGCTAAACATATCTGTCCTTGGTCTGAGCAAGAGACCATGAAAGAGAAGGGGCAACACTAGCCAGTTTGGCTCAGTAGATAGAGCATCAGTCTGCGGACCAAAGGGTCCTGGGTTCAATTCCAGTGAAGGGCATGTACCTTGGTTGCAGGTTCCTCCCTGGCCCAGATCCTGGTCAGGGCTTCTGCAAAAGGCAACCAATTGATGTGTTTCTCTCACATCAATGTTTCTCTCTCTCCCGCTCTCTAAAAGACAATGGAAAAATATCCTCAGATGAGAATTAACAAAAACAAAATAAATAAATAAATAAATAAATGTGATTAAGTGTTGAGAGAGAGAGAAAAAGAGAGAGGGAGAGAGCGAGGGAGAGGAAGAAGGAGAGAGAGAGAGGGAGGGAGGGAGAGAGAGAGAGAGACAGACGAGGCAGCTGAGGAGGACTTGAATCCAGAGTCCTGTCCATTATATCCACACCTCTCCCAGAGCAGCAGCCCGCAGAGACAGAGCCTTATGGTGGGAGAGTCTGGCTGTGGCCCAAATCAGGATTCCCCTCCATCATCTGAGAGTGGGGTGGGGCAGGAGGTCAAGGCTTAAGAAGTCTACTTCCATCCCAGCCTAGAAGATTCAAGGCCTCTGCTAAAAGATCCAACCTCTCCCTTTCAGTCTCTTCCCTGCAACCTGACCTGGCACCCTCTAGGATGTGATATCAGTTTAATAATTTAGCAGATGCAGATAAAGATAGCAACTCTGAAAATAAACCAGCTAGGCTCAGCCTCCATCTCCTCTTTCCCCAGAAGACTTCCTGCCCTCCCCCCCCCCCAAGGTTTCTGGTTGCCCCCATACCTGTCAGTGCCCCTGCCCACTAATGAGCACCTGACTTGACACCTCCTCCTTTGTCTTCCTCCTAGCCCTTCTCCTTCTCCAACCTCCTCCTCACCTCTCCTTTCTCTCAATTATCATATTAAGAGCTTTTATTTTAATTAGAGCTGAAAAGAATCTTGTGCTGGAAGTCAGAAGCTTCGATTTAATTCATTATGTGCACTGAGCAAGTGTGTCCCTTCTCTCTAAGTCTCTGTCCCCACATTTGGAAAAGGAGGCCTCTAGATTCCTAAGTGCAGCCGGAACCAAACGTTTGGGCCGTGGCAATTACCTGGGCAGGGCTCCCGATGTCTTTCCCGTGAAGACACCGCTGCAACGCCGGTGCCATCTCAGCCAGCAGCTCTACAGTTCAGCTGCTGCTCCATCCAGAGAGCTCACAGGTTCTCTTTGTTTTTAACTTCTCCCGTGATGGAAATTTCGCCCTGGTTATTGTTCCAAAAATAAAAGGCTGTACGTGACTTGTGTTCAAATGGATGGAGCAGGTTTCATGTGTTTTTGGTGCTTCATCATGTTTCTGACAACGTGAGGGAAATTGTATTTCCCTCTGGGTAGTTGGGAAGAGCTATAGCCCTTCCCTCTTGATGGGTCTTTTGCTCAAATCATCCCAACTTGATGGGTCTCAGCTTTTCCATCTCTAAAGTGGCCAAGTGTTGAACAGTAAGTAGAACAAGGTAAATAGGACTCCACCATCTTTAGACTGTGAGTTCCAAAAGGGATGAGATCACTTCTGTTTTCATGAATTCATTCAACAAGATAATTAGCACTTACTCTGAACCAGCCACTATGGAAGGTGCTAGGGGCACAGAAAATAAAAGAAGTATAGTCCCATCCTAACAAGTTAGGCTCAGCGGATAGAGTATTGGCCTGCGGAATGAAGGATCCAAGTTCGATTCCAGTCAAGGGCACATGCCCAGGTTTGGGGCTTGATCCCTAGGAGGGGTTGTGCAGGAGGCAGCCGAACAGTGGTTTTCTCTTATCATTGATGTTTCTATCTCCCTCTCCCTTCCTCTCTGAAATCAATAAAAATACATTTTTTAAAAGCAGAGTCCCTGTTCCCTCAATGCTTCCATTTCAAAAATCAAAATAATTAAACCCCAAGGTATGTGCCATGAAGGAATAATAAAATGCCTGCTAATATTTACTTAGTGCTCAGTCTATGCCAGATTCTGATCCTATAAGGTGCTATTATTAACATACTCCACTTTATATATTAGGAAACTAAAGGACAGAGTGATCAGGTAAATGTGGCCAAGGTCACATGGCCAAGGAATGGTCAAGCCCCATAGGATTCAACATGCAGGCTTCTGCCTCCAGAGCCTGTTTCAACCACATAGCCATAGGGCTTCTGTAGAAATTATGAACAGGGAATACACTGGAGTCACAATGGAAAGTGGAGTTACATGGTGATATTAGGCTGAGACTTGAAAGATGAGTAGGAGACAGTTATGTGGAATTGGGAAAGAGCTTTCCCAGCAGAAAAAAAAACAGTATGTGCAAAGGTCCTCAGATCGAGAGATTGGTGTGTTCAGTGTCTGGTAAACTAACAGAAAAATGGCAAGAGCTGAGGTCAGAGGAGCAGGCTGGAGGCCAGGGTGAAGGTTTTAGATTTTACTATAAGAGCAGGGGAAGCCTTTGAAAGGTTTAAGTGGGGTTCAACGTGATCTGCTTTTTTAAAAGATTGCCAAAACTGGTTTGGCTCAGTGGATAGAGCGTCGGCCTGCAGACTGAAAGGTCTCAGGTTCGATTCCCATCAAGGGCATGTACCTTGGTTGCAGGTACATCCCCAGTGGGGGACGTGCAGGAGGCAGTTGATCATTCTCTCTCATTGATGTCTCTGACTCTCTATCCTCCTCCCTTCCTCTCTGTAAAAAATCAATAAAATGTATTTTTAAAAAAAATTTTTAAAAGATTATGCTGTAGAAAAAACACACACAACATTGTGCTGTTTGCTGTGTTGATAATGAACTTAAAGGGAATAATGGAGACCAGTTAGGAGATTACTGCAGTAGTCCAGCAGACATAGGACAGTGCCAGGCCAGGAGTAATTTATTCTCCTGCTGCTTCTCAGAGGCAGTGGTCTTGCCTCAGAGAGTCCTACCCCGAATGGCTGGGGAAGCTGGGATGGGGCAGGAAGAAGAGGTCAAAATACCACAGCTATCTAATTAGCACTTACCATGAGCCAGCCCCTGTTGTAATCACCACATGAAACTTAACTACATTCACTTTATAGACCAGGTAAGAGAAGTTCTGTAACTCGGCCAAAGTCACCAGCTAGTAAGTGGCAAGTTTGGGGCGCATATTTAGGCTTTCTGACTGCCGAGTTCACACTCTGAACCACTGTACATCCCACTTCACATTAAGGGGTAGGATGAAAAATGCTGAGGTTCAGAGAAATTAAGCTCACACTGCCACTGAACAGGGAGGGGTGTATCTAGGACTTCGACTCTGATCTTGTGATCCTGAAGTTCTGGCATTTATGCTGCTGGGTGCTGCCCTCTAGTGTCCCCTCTGGGAGGAGCGCACCAAAGGCAAGCAGCAGATACCCAGGGCTCCTGATGCCTAAATGTCACTCTAAATGTCTCCATATACACAGTCATGCTATTTCTTGGCTATCTTACAAATCCTGCAGTTCATCAGGTCTAACACCATCTTTGTACTTTTTCACCTCACACTTGCCCTCCTCAGTCATTTCTTCTTTCTTTCTTTCTTTTTAG
Source organism: Lasiurus borealis (assembly GCA_004026805.1). Taxonomy (NCBI): domain Eukaryota; kingdom Metazoa; phylum Chordata; class Mammalia; order Chiroptera; family Vespertilionidae; genus Lasiurus; species Lasiurus borealis. The sequence continues at coordinate 17,420 of PVJN01013639.1, forward strand.
ATTTTATTTGGGCTTATGAAATAGCTATGTATCTTTTTAATTTGATTTCAGGGAGAGAGAGGGAGAGAGAGATAGAAACATCAATGATGAGAAAGAATCACTGATAGGCTGCCTCCTGCATGCCTCCTACTGAGGATCTAGCAACCTTGACTGGAATCGAACCTGGACCCTTCAATCTGCAGGCCGATCGATGCTCTATCCACTGAGCCAAACTGGCTAGGGTTGTATCTTTTTTTAAAAAAAAATATTTTTATTGATTTCAGAAAGGAAGGAAGAGGGAGAGAGAGAGAGAGATCAATGATAAGAATCATCAATAGGCTGCCTCCTGCACTCCCCACACTGAGGATGGAGCCTACAACCCTGGCATGTGCCTTGACAGGGAATTGAATTGTGACCCCTGGCTCATAGGTTGATACTCAACCACTGAGCCATGCCAGCAGTCATGCCTCCTCAGTAATTTCCATTCATTAATAGCGCAAGCCAGAACCCTAGCCATCCCTGACACCTCCATCTCCCCACCATCTTCTGTCACCAGCTCCGGAGTCTGCCTGGTAGCCAAGGAAGACCAGAACAGTAAACAGTGAACACAGCAGAGTAACAGTGGTGGAAGCAGAGGATCAAGACAATGTCCCCCAATCAAGGCCCGAGGCAAAACTGAGCTTGGGTGGCTCATCAGAAAGGCAGGTCTTTCTGCTTAGAAAGAAGCCCAAATGCAGCTTTATGGCTGGGAGGAGGGTGCTATGCTGGGAGCCAAAAGGGCTGGATTCCCACCCAGCTCCACTACTCAGTGATAATAGGGCTTTCGGACTTGATGAGCCTCCGTTTCTACATCTGTAGAATGAGTATGACAATGCCAATCTAGGGCTATTGAAAAGATCAAATTAAAAAGTGTCTGCTGCCGAAACCGGTTTGGCTCAATGGTTAGAGTGTCGGCCTGCGGACTGAAAGGTCCCAGGTTCGATTCTGGTCAAGAGCATGTATCCTGGTTGCGGGCGCATCCCCAGTGGGGGGTGTGCAGGAGGTGCCTGATCGATGTCTCTCTCTCATCGATGTTTCTGACTCTCTATCCCTCTCCCTTCTTCTCTGTAAAAAATCAATAAAATATATCTTAAAAAAAAAAAGTGTCTGCTTTGCTCTGGTCCTGTGGCTCAATTGATTGGAGTGTCATCCCATACATCAAAATGTTGTGGCTTAGATTCCCAGTCATGGCACATACTTAGGTTGCAGGTTCGACCCCTGGTCAGGGCACATATGGAAAGCAAAGAAGGCAACTGATTGTTGTTTCTCTCTGACATCAATACTTCTTTGTCTCTCTCTTCCTCTCTCTCCCCCTCTCCCTCTTTTCCATTCTCTCTTAAAAATCAATGGAAAAAATATCCTGCATTGAGGATTAACAAAACAAAAACAAGAGAAGTCCTTAAATCTACCATCCAACCCAAGAACCAGAGCATCACTAAAAATTAAATCTGCTAATGGGCTCTTTGCCTTCTCTGACCCCTCCCCCAACTGACTCCAGGTAATCACTACTCTGAATTTTGTATTTCTCCTTCTCTTGCTTTTTTTTAAAAAAATATATATTTTTTTTTATTTCAGAGAAAAGGGGAGAAGGAGAGATAGAAATATCAATCATGAGAATGAATCATTGATGGGCTGCCTCCTGCAGACCCCATACTGGGGATCAAGGCTGCAACCCAGGCATGTGTCTTGACTGGGCATCAAAACTGGGACCTCTTGGTTCATCGGCTGGTGCTCAACCGCTGAGCCACGCCAGCAAGGCTCATTCTCTTGCTTTAAAAAAAATGTTTTTATTGATTTTAAAATTTTTATTTTGTTCTTTTTTGTTTTCTTTTTTTTAATTGATTTTTTTTTTATAGAGAGCAGAAGGAAGGCAGGGAGGGAGAGGAAAGAGGAGAGGGAGAGAGCGACAGAAACATTAATGTGAGAGAAACATCAATTGGCTGCCTCCCATACACAGCCTGACCAGGGATCAAACCCAAAACCTGGGCATGTGCCCTGACTGGGAATCAAACTGGCAACATTTTGGTGCGTGAGACATCACTCAACCAACCGAGCCACACTGGTGGCCAGGGCTCTCTTGTTTTTCTTTAATAGTTTTTTTTTTTTACATATATACGTAAGTTATGCTTAACCTTATGAATCTGCCATTTTTTTTTTAGGTCAAAACACGTCAAAAACAGTAATTTCATACGATTCAACCCCCAATTATATCCAAATATAAGAGTTGTAGTTGTATTTGAACTTTATAAAAAGGATACCATTCTGTATGCACTCTTTTGGACTTGCATTTTTTCACTCAATATTATGTCACCATGATCCAGCCATATTGTTGTTTTTCATTTTTAAATGTTTTAAATATATATATTTTTTTTTATTGATTTCAGAGAGAGAGAAAGAGAGAGAAACATCAATGAGAGAGAATCATCGGCTGGCTGTCTCCTGCACGTCCCCCACTGGGGGTCAAGCCTGCAACCCAGGAATGTGCCCTGACCGGGAACCAACCCCGATCTCCTGCTCATAGGTGCACACTCAGCCGCTGAGCCGCGCGGGGCTGGGCTGCCGCCGGGCTGGGCTGAGCCTGTAAGGCCCGGCGAGCGCGGCCGGGGCTCAGAGATGCTGGGACCGCCTCCCACAGCGGAGGAGAAGGGCCCCAGCGTCTGGCCACTCTGCCCCTAGGCCTCACTTACCGGACTGGGCGGAGCGCCGCGCCCGGAGTCCGCAGGCCCAGCGCCCCAGCCGGGCCCCGGTGCCAACCTCGCGCCCAGGGCGGGGCCTTGGCCCAGGTGAGCGGCGGCGGCGGCGCTTCGCGGAGGCAGGAAGTGTGTCCCCAGCGGCGGCCCGTGCAGCGCTCCCGCGAGACGCTTACCTGCACCCCAGGTGAGCGGCGGGTGGGGGGGTGGAAGGGGGCGGGGGAAGGGGCCGAGCCGGAGGCGCTCACCTGGCGGGACAGGTAAGCCCCGCGCGGGCCCGAGGGGGCGCGAACCGGGGAGGCGCCGGTGTGTAGGGACCTAGGAGGCTGCGCGCGGGCGGGGGAGGGTCCCGGGCCGGGTTCTCGGGGACCACCCTCCCACTTCCGGGGTGCGCGGGCCGGGCCGGGGAGCGGCCCGAGCAGAACCCTGGGCCGGGGCGGCGGAGTGGGGGCCGGGGGGCCGTCCGCGCCCTCAGGGCTGCGCTGGCTCGGGGCGGGGGCGTGCACACCCGGAGGAAGTGTCCGGCGGCGGGAGGCTGGGCTCGGCGGGGCGGAGGCCTCTGCAGCTGGAGCGGGTGGTGCGCGCCCCCAGGGCACTGCTGATGGAGGGGAAAGGGTCCTCAGTAGTCCGAGGGGCAGCCTCGCCGTCTGGCTCTCTTGCGCCCGGGACCAGGTGCCCGCGGATGCGGGAGCCGCAGGCGGAGCCTTGGGAGCGGGAGACCGAAGGTGCAGGGACGCCGGGCTCGAAACCCGACGGCCGCTTCCTGAGGAGGCTTGGGTGTCCCTCCCGGCCCGGTGTGCAAGGCTGGGCTGCGCACGGGTGCGGGCAGAGGCCGGTGCAGCGGGCCTGTGCTGGGACCTTGGGAGGAGGGAGTCGGTGGGAAACAGACCCCGGAGTGTGTATGTTCCCGGGACTACGGAGGTGGGAAGCGCATCCGTCAGAAGTGCGGGGAGGGCGGTTCTGGGCGCCGCTGGCCCGGAGGAAATCTCTGCAGCGCCCCGGGGCTCCCAGTCCCTCCCAGGGACCCAGGCCCGCCCAGGTGCTAAAGCCCCTGCACGCAGTATCGCATTTAAACCTCACCTGGGGCTTGAAGATAGTCATCTCGCCCGTTAAAGACGAGGAAACTGCTGGCCAGGATAGCTCTGTTGCTTAGAGTGTCCTCCGGATATGCCAAAGTTGCCCGGTTCGATCCTGGTCCACCAATAAAAATGCATAAGTGCAACAACATCGATATTTCTCAAATCGATATTTCTCAAATCGATTTTCCTCTCTACCCCTTTCTCTCTCTCAAATGAATCAATAAAAAAAATAATAAAAAGAGGAGGAAACAGCCTAGAGTCTTGGGCTAGACCTCATTAGAAGCAGGGATTCTCCCCTCACAAAACCAAATGACCAGTGTTCCTAGGATTTTTGGAGTGGGGGGCAGCAGCATTGAGGGGAAGATAGAGCCTGGATGAAAAAGGCTGAATTTGACTTCAGGAGGGTTCAGGGCCTAGAGGGGAGGGGAAACTGAGGCTGGGCATTTTCCCTACCTCAGGTTTTGTTCCCTTTCCCTCCATCCCACTCCCATTGGAGATGTGTAGCACAGAGCAAAGTACATGGGCTCTGGAGTGTGGCAGACCAGCTCCGTCTTTTCCCCAGCGAGGTGTCTCTGGACAAGTCATCTCAGCGCTCTGGGCTTCAGACTCCTCATCTGTAAAGTGGAGGTATAATATTTACAGGGCAATTGTGAGTGTTAAATAAGGCTCATTCGTGATACTATAATCCTCTTGGGCTGGAGCCTGTTTCTGGCCCATTCCCTGCTGTTTCTCCAGCATTTAGCACAGCACTGGGCACATAGTAAGTGCTGGGTAAAAATTGGTTGGATGAATTTAATGATTAGTGGCAAATCCTAAAGCCTCAGAGGTGGAAGAGATAGTGATCCAGACTGTCATCAGTAACTCCCTTATTCTTATAAACCCCAGGTACCCCAGAGTTCAGTGTGGTTGAAACAATGTTCATGCATTCAACCTTCTCCTCATCCAAGGTCTGAGCCTGCGTCACGTTCCCTCTGTGGACCCTCCTCAGGCACTGGCTTGTCTATGGAGCTGGCAGCTGGCCACGTTGCCCCCTTTCTCCCAAGTAATAGATGGGATGCGGTGGTGGAAAAGAGTATGGGTCAGGCAGGTTGGGTACAAATAAATGTGTGGCTTTGAACAACTTACGAAGCCTCAGTGCACTGACCACCAGGGGGCAGCTCCAATTGCCCAGTGGACATCATAGTGACCAGTTGTTCTGGTCATTGTGCCATTAACGGTCACTTAGGCTTTTATTTTATATGTATAGTAATAACAACAACAATAATAATATCTAAAAGTAGGGTTAGGATAATTAATTGGTTTAATATATTTAAACACTTAGAACAACGTAAGCCATCAATAATAAATCACTAGAATGCAAACTCCTGAGGTAGGAAATTTTGTCTGTTTTATCACTTGTCCATAGAATTTAAAACAGTGTCTGACAAACAGTAGGACCTCAGTTAATATTTGTTAATTGAGTGAATGGGTAAATCTGTTCCCACCCCCACATTGTTCAAGCCAAGGCAAAGGTTTTAACCATTTGCCTTGCCTCTCTGGGCTGTGAGGGATTATTACAATGTCAGTTTGTACATTTTGGAGAGGAGATTTCACACACACACACACCCATCCAGACACTGCCACCTCCATCTGATCAGTCTAGAGCCCAAGTCCTTTTGATTTCCACCTAGTGATCCTTGTTCTACCCTGAGGTCACACAGAATGCACTTACTGTACCCAAACCTGTTTCAGACACTGAGGCAGAAATGAATTAAACATGGTCCCTGTCCCTCAGGGTCTTATAGACTTATTTTCAAACAATGGGTTCAAAGCCAACTCAGCTGACAGCCCAGCAGAAGGCTGTGGGGAGAGAGACTTGGGTTCTGGAGAGTTTTGGGAGAAGGAGTACTGAGTGGGGATAGCAGCGTAGGTTGAAGAGTTGTAGGGATAGTTAAAGAACTCCTGTATCCTCATCCCCAGTCACCATGGCTAACAATCCCTCCCTCTGGTTATAGGGGAAACCTTTTGGGATGTTCCAGACATCATGCTTCTTTATCCCTAAATGCTTCAGTATATATTCCCTAAGAATAAGAACATTGTCTTATATAACTATAGATTATATAGATTCAGGAAATTTATTTAACACTGACATATCTTTTAACATTGATACAATGCTATTAAATAATATACATTTAAATTTCCTGGATCTATATCATTAAATTTCCTGAATCTATAAATTTCACCAGTTATCCACATTATTCAATTTCCAATGTTTCCTCTTGATCCAGGATCCAGTCCAGGATCACACATTGCGCTTAATTGTCATGTCCTTCAACTTGGGCTTGTCTGATGTTTCCCCATGATTACTTTTAGGTTATGCATTTTTGCCATATATACTTCATAACTGATTCTGTATCCTTAATGTGTAGCATCAAGAAGCATATGATGTCAATACATCCCATTATTGGTGATATTAACTTTGATCATTTGATTAAAGTGATGTTTGCCAAGTGTCTCCAGATTTGTTGGTGTTGTTTAAGTTGTCACTTTTAAAAATATATATATTTTATTGATTTTTCACAGAGAGGAAGGGAAAGGGATAGAAAGCCAGAAACATCAATGAGAGAGAGACATCGATCAGCCTCCTCCTGCACACCCCCTACTGAGGATGTACCCGCAACCAATGTACATGCCCTTGACCGGAATCGAACCTGGGACCTTTCAGTCCCCAGGCCGATGCTCTATCCACTGAGCCAAACCAGCCTCGGCCAGATTTGTTGGTTTTTAAGTTCTCACTGGCTGCAGTAAGTAGAAAGGAATGGCGGTGGCCAGAATGAGGGTCTTAAAAGTATCTGGGTGAGAGATGATGGTAGTTTTGTTTAGGGAGATGGTATTGATTTGCCCAAAGCACATTGTCTATTAGAACCAGAAGTAGGACTAGAATACAGGTATCCAGATACCTAGTTCTTCCCCCACATCACCAGTTATAGAATCCCCAGTGCCATTAAATCAGGATTAAAAAGATAAGGGATCAATATTTTAGAAAATCCAGGCTAAGGGAAATTACTGTCCTTCAAATCTCTACATGTGATCAAGGACTCTCCCAAATATATCAATACATAATGTTTCCCCAAATCCCTCCAGCAGAGTTATTTACTCCCATAATGCCTCATCTAAACTACATACCCCCCCCAAAAAAAAAAAAAACCCACAACCACACAATAATAAACTACATGTTACAAAACCATGTGTAAATTATAAGAACAGGGTATAAAGTTCATTCGTCTTTGGTTCTACAGTGCCTAAAAGGGCCAGGTTCAGTATTTATGAAATGAGTGAATCAGCTCTGAGCTTACTAGCAACCAAGTCATAAAGTGAAAGATGTATTTTGTGGCTCAGCTTCCTTGTCTAATCAAAGGAAGCAAAATTGCTTGGTGTTAAATGTTTCTAGAAAAGCAAATCTGAGCCAGACTAAAATATTGATAGGGGCCGAAACCGGTTTGGCTCAGTGGATAGAGTGTTGGCCTGCGGACTGGGAGGTCCTGGGTTCGATTCCGGTCAAGGGCATGTATCCTGGTTGCGGGCTTGTCCCCAGTGGGGGGCGTGCAAGAGGTGGCTGATCGATGTCTCTCTCTCATTGATGTTTCCAACTCTCTATCCCTCTCTCTTCCTCTTTGTAAGAAATCAATAAAATATATATTTTAAAAAATAATAATAAATAAATAAATAAAATATTGATAGGGTACTTGTTATATTCCCATCTCTGATTTGAAAAAAAGAGAGTAAGAGAGTAGATGAGTAATGATCAGGTTCTGTAGCAAATCACATATAGAGAGGCATTTGTTGAGCAGCCTCAGAGGCTGTGCTGAGTGGGCTTACCAACAGTGGGAATGAACTGGGGAGACATATTCCCCAGCGAGCAAGATCCCAAGAGATTTTTCTTTTTATCTGGTAAAATATCCATAACATAACATTTATCATTTTTAAACATTTTTGTGTGTTTTCTTCTTTTTTGTTTATTCTTTTTTAAATATATATTTTATTGATTTTTTTACAGAGAGGAAGGGAGAGGGTTAGAGAGTTAGAAACATTGATGAGAGAGAGACATCGATCACCTGCCTCCTGCATGCCCCCTACTGGAGATGTGCCCGCAACCAAGGTACATGCCCTTGACCAGAATCGAACCTGGGACTTTTCAGTCTGCAGGCCGACGCTCTATTCACTGAGCCAAACTGCTTTCAGCTCTTTTTTTTTAATTTATTTTTATTGATTCAGAGAGGAAGGAAAAGGGAAAGAGAGATAGAAACATCCATGATGAGAGAGAATCATGGAACAGCTGCCTCCTGCAAGTACCCTATTGGGGATCGAGCTCACAATCCAGGCATGTGCTCTTGACTGGAATTGAACCTGGGACCTTTCAGTTTGCAGTCCAGCTAGGGCTATTTGTTTATTCTTTCCTCTCTCTTTTTTTGTTCTGCATTTTAACATTTAAAAAAATCTTTATCATATGCTGTGGCCCAGTGCATGAAATTTGTGCACTGTGGGTGGAGGGTTCCTCAGCCCAGCCTGTGCCCTCTTGTAGTCTGGGAGCCCTTGGGGGATGTCTGACTGCCTGGGAAGCGGGCCCAAGCCAGCAGTCAGACATCCCTCTTACAGTCTGGGACCCCTCGCTCCTTTCCACCCACCTGCTCACTGCTCCTTACCGCTTGCTGCTCCTTAGTGCTGCCGCGGAGGTGGGAGAGGTTCTCACCACTGTTGCTGCGCTCACCAGCCATTAGCCCAGCTTCTGGCTGAGTGGCATTCCCCCTGTGGGAGTGCACTGACCATCAGGGGGCAGGTTCTGCATTGAGTGTCTGCCCCCTGGTGGTCAGTGCACATCATAGTGACCAGTCGTTCTGGTCATTCTGCCGTAACGGTCGGTTAGGCTTTTATTATATATGTTGTGTATCTGTCACCACCATCCATCTCCAGAACTTTTTCATCTTCCCAAACTGAAACTCTACCCATTAAACACTAACTCCCCATTTGCCAAGCCTCCAGTCCCTGGCAGCCATTATTCTCCTTTCTGTCTCTGAATGTTACTATTTTAGATATTTCACATTTGTTCTGTTATGTCAGGTTTATTTCTCTTAGCACAATGTCTCAAGGTTCATCTGTATTGTAGCATGTATCAAAATTTCATTCCTTTTCAGAGCTGAACAATAGTTCATTGTGTGTACATCACATTTTATTTTATTCATTCATCCCTCAAGGGACCTTTGGGTTGTTTCCATCTTTTTCTTGTGAACAATGCTGCTGTGAACATTTGTGTATACATATATGTTTAAGTCCCTGTTTTCAGTCCTTTTATATATACCCAGAAGAGGAATTGCTGGATCATATCATAATTCTATGTTTACATTTTTTGGGGAACAACAAACTGTTTTCCACAGCAGCTGTGCCATTCTGCATTCCCACCAGCAATGCACAATATTTATTAATTGAGTGAATGAATGAATCCAATTTCTCTACATTCTCTCCAATGCTTGTCACTTTCTGTTTTGTTGTTTTGGTGTGTGTCCATTTTTCCCCCAGTAATAGTCATTCTAATGGATGTGAAGTCCTAGACAGTGGTCAGCAAACTCATTAGTCAACAGAGCCAAATATCAACAGGACAATGATTGACATTTCTTTTGAGAGCCAAATTTTTTAAACTTAAACTTCTTCTAATGCCACTTCTTCAAAATAGACTCGCCCAGGTCATGGTATTGTGGAAGAGCCGCATGTGGCTCAAGAGCTGCAGTTTGCCAACCATGGTCCTCGGAGATTTGGACACGTAGGTTAGACCATAGAGAGAACTTCCTCCTTAGGCCAACCTGGGTCTGTTCACATCACAGGCCTCTCAGAAACCAGAAATCTAAAGCTCCTCATCTCTGATCCTGACTCCTTTCCTGGTCTCTCCCCACAGGTGTCTGGCTACAGTAAACCATGTAAGAGCCATGCCCCGCCCTGGACACCCCCGCCCATCATCTGGGCCCCCACGCTTGGGACCCTGGGAACGGCCAACAGAGCTATGTTTGGAGACCTATGATGAGCCATCTCAGCCCCCACCAAGCCGCCGCACTCGGAGGCCAGACCCCAAGGATCCTGGCCACCATGGGCCTGAGAGCCTTACCTTCATCTCCAGCTCTCCTGAGCCTGCTGCTGAGCCCCCAGCCTGCTGCCCGCTCTGGCGACCTTGGGTGTGGGACTGGTGCCTGGCCGCCTTCTGCTTCCGCCGCTGCCGGGATTGCCTCCAGCGCTGTGGAGCCTGTGTACGGGGCTGCAGCCCCTGTTTGTCCACCGGGGACTCCCCTGACGGGGCTGCTGAAGCCAACTGGGCCAAGGAGCACAATGGAGTGCCCCCCAGTCCCGACCGTGCACCACCCAGCCGGCGGGATGGCCAGCGGCTCAAGTCAACCATGGGTAGCAGCTTCAGTTACCCTGATGTCAAGCTCAAAGGCATCCCTGTATACCCCTATCGCAGTAACACTGCCCCAGCCCCTGATGCGGACTCCTGCTGCAAGGAGCCACTGACTGAGCCCCCACCCATGCGGCACAGCCTGCCGAGCACCCTTGCCAGCAGCCCCCGAGGCTCTGAGGAGTACTACTCCTTCCACGAGTCAGACCTGGACCTCCCTGAGATAGGCAGTGGCTCCCTGTCCAGCCGAGAGATCGATGTGCTTATCTTCAAGAAGCTGACCGAGTTGTTCAGCGTACACCAGATCGACGAGCTGGCCAAGTGCACATCAGACACTGTGTTCCTGGAGAAGACCAGTAAGATCTCAGACCTTATCAACAGCATCACCCAGGATTACCACCTGGATGAGCAGGATGCTGAGGGTCGCCTGGTACGCGGCATCATTCGCATCAGTACCCGAAAGAGCCGTACCCGCCCGCAGACCACAGAAGGGCGCTCAACCCGGGCTGCTGCCCCTGCTGCCATGGCCCCTGACAGTGGCCATGAGACCATGGTGGGCTCTGCGCTCAGCCAGGATGGTATGTGGGGCTCCCTACCCCCCAGGGCTGAAGGGAAGAATGGAGGACACTCTGGCCAAGGGAGGACAGCGCTGGGGCCTTGGTCACTATGGGTCCAACCCTCAACCAATCTTTGCTCCTCCTCCTCCTCTTCCTCCTTTTTCTCAACTCGTCTGCATCCCTAACAGGCTCCTTCTTGCTACCAACTGTCAGAGTAGCTTCCAGGTCTGGCCTGGTTAACAAGACTCAGGAACCCATATGAATTTGGACATCTGACCTGTCCTGGCCTAACCAATATACCCACCACCCACCACTGTGTGTACCCATGAGCACATGCATAGACACACATTCTCTATCTGTCTTTGTTTAAACATTGTTTCTTTAGCCTGGCTAGAGTAGTTCAGTGGTTGAGTGTCAACCAGAAGGACATGGTTCCATTCACGGGCAAGGCACGTGCCCAGGTTACGGGCTCAATACACATTGTGGGGCATGCAGGAGACAACTGATCAATGATCCTCATCATTGATGTTTTTATCTCTTCCTCTCCCTTCCGCTCTGAAATCAATTTTTTAAAATTATATACACACACAAGGTGAATGGCCCCATTGTGCTGGGGGCAAAAGTGGGAACTGGAGTTGAAAAGCTGTGATAATGACCACTGCTCCCTCATGTTCCCTTTCTAGAACTCACAGTGCAGATCTCCCAGGAGACGACTGCAGATGCCATCGCCAGGAAGCTGAGGCCTTTTGGAGCCCCAGGTTTGGTCCTGTCCTGATGAGGAATGTGTTGAGGAGAGGGGAGTGACCTAGGAGCCCCCATGTTCCTCTACCAGCTTCTTCCTGGGGTGGGCGAGGATGGGATCAGAAAGGAACGAGAAACCTGAGAAGCCACAGATGCCATCCCAATCCTACAAGCTACTTGAAGGGTGCAGTTGGGAGAGATTCAGGGCCTGCCCTGAAGCAGCAGCAGAGTGGTTTCTAGAACAGGCAAGCTGGAAGTGATGGGACCCCAGCCTCTAAGCTCCAGGCACTGGGGAAGAAAGTGGGGAGCAGGAGGTCATCCAACCTGGTGCTGAAGGCACTCTGTGTGATTTCTGCTGCTGTCTTTTGGCCTTCACAAACTCGGGAGCAGGGTGGGTACCCTATTACAGAGAGGAAGGCTGAGGCTCAAAGTTTAAGGAACTGAGTGTGTCGCCCAGACAGAATCAGACTGACCCAGGCTTAAATCTCATTCTGCTCCTTCTCAGGGGGTTTCTCCCTGCCCCTGGGCCTGGATGAGCTTCTCAGCCTGTTTCCTCCTCTCTTCACCCTCAGGATACCCAGCCAGCCACGACTCGTCCTTCCAGGGCACCGACACAGACTCCTCCGGGGCACCCCTGCTCCAGGTGTACTGCTAACCCCTGCCGGGCCCAGTGGCCACAACCCCTTCTGAGAGAAGCACAGCCTGCAGAATGAAGAGGGGGACCGGGACTCCCTTTGGGAGAGGCAGAGCCCACTCTGGCTCCTCCAACCTTGACTAACTGGTTCTTGGACCACGTGCATTTCACTGGGCCATAGTGCCCAAATTCCCCTGGACTCCCAGCCGGCCTGACCTGTCCTTTTCTTCAGGCCTGGGCCATGGAAAGCAGCCTTAGGAGTTACCTTCTGGGATTGAATCCCTGCTCTACTCCTATAACCAATCGTGTGTGGAGGGAAAGGATGACAGCTAAAAGCAGTTATCTCAAATGAATCGGGTTAGGGGGCAAGAGAGCCTCTGTTGAATTCTGTGGGCAGTGCCTACTCCATGTTTCATTCTGTTGAGCAGTTTGTTTCTTCGTTGATGTTCTACATATTAGTATGACCATAGTTATAAGTACAAAGGAAATAAAGATGTCTACCTTGTTATCTTGGCTGATACTGTCCTTTCAGTCCCATTTGCCTGACCACTGCAGAGCAGGAAACAAAATAAGCATCTAGCCTGGCTTAGTGTTGTGGGGTCAAAGCCAGAAGGCTGAAATGGAAGTGATAACACCCACCTCTCAGATTCACAGTTCCAGGAGATGGAGCCTAACAGTGTCTGTACTTGAGGAAGGTCTCACATGTTTGTCCTGAGATTCTAGGCTGCCTGTCTGGACTACACTTGCTGCCTAGGCTCACTGCCTGCAGACCGGCGTGCTTCTGGCCATCCCTACAGTTTTCCCAAGTCCCTAGCCAACCACAGACCTGCTGCTCCCTCCACCTCTCCTTGGTGTTGAGAGAGCACTGGGGTTCAGTTACCTTCTTGACCTTCTCAACAATACTGGATGGGATCTTTTCAGAGAGGTCAAGAAATTTAATGGGTCACAGCTAGTAACTGGCTCGGGAACTGGATCTCTGCCCTTAAGCTGGCAAACTGACCTGCTTGGTGCAGAAGCAGGCTCCTGAAGACCAGCTAATACAGACGTGTCCTACTTAGCTACTCACACAATCTTTCAGCGGTGAGGCCAGAGCAGATCCACCAAACCTGTTGATAAACTTGGTGTCTAGGACCTCTGCCCCTACCTCACCTAGTCCCCATAGCCCTTTTTACTGTCCTCATGGGCATCCACTGGAAAGTGACAACTGGACAAATAGTACTTGTCTATCCAATTTCCTATGGGATACACAGGATGGTCCCTTGGGGTTATCGCTGGGCTTAGTACATAAAACTGGCCTCTTAAGTTGTCTCATCCAGATCAAGGCTTCTCCAAGATTGAAAATGGCCACAGGGCACTGAAGCCCAGGGATATCAAGGACATAGGATTCAACCCTCCTTCCACCCTGCCCCTCACTCTAGAGCACAATTTTCCAAACAGCCTTGGGAACCACTACTGGCTTTCTCAAAAGCAGCAGGTTTGGCTCAGTGGATAGTGTTGGCCTATGATCAAGGGCACATGCATAGGTTGCAAACTCAATCCCCAGTAGGGGGTGTGCAGGAGGCAGCTGATCAATGCTTCTCTCTCATCATTTTTGTTTCTCTCCCACTCCCTCTCTGAAATCAGTTTTAAAAAAGGAGGAGGGGATTGTCACGTTTAGGAAACAAAGCTAGGTACTGCACATCCTCTTGAAGTCTTCAACAAGCTATTCTGAAATGTCAAAAGGATATAGTGTGTTCCAGAAATTCAGGGGTTCCCTTCACACACAGAGCAAAACACTCGGGGCAAGACAACCTAGACATTCCTGCTGTAACCATAACTTCTGTGGCGACTACCCTCAATGACCTCCATTCTCTGGCCAAAGTGGGGTAAAGTGAACTCCAGGGAGTGGATTTGGGCAGAGACGAGCACCTCTCCAGCCCTGGCACTGCCTTGGCAGGTGACTGAGAAGTCCTGAAATCTGAAGAGGTCTGGGTCAGAGGCACAAACAGGGCCCCACTGGACTTTGCTCTGCCCTCCAGGTCAGGTGTCTATACCACACTTAGAGCAGACTTGAACCCAGGGCCGTCCCCCCAGCCTTGTGGCTCTCAGCCCCTGGGAAACAGTGTGTAGCTTCAAAAACACTTGATCCAGGGCTGGAGGACCCATTGCAGTTGGAAGTTGTCTTAAAGATGAAAATGAAATCAAGTTCCTAGTCTTAAACTCTGCTGAGTCATGGGCCCCTATGAGAATCAGACATATGTTCTGGTCCTGTAGCCAGAAAAACTTACCTTTGCTCAGAATCATACACAAACTAAGAATCTTGTTTTATTCCTCCAAGTAATGAGAAACAGCCCTAGAGAGGGGCAAGGACTTGACCTAGGTCACATGGCAGAATCAGCTAGAAGACAAGCCCTCATAGGGGGCTTGATCCCATGAAGACTACAGCAAGCATGTCAAACTCAAAGACTAACATGGGCCAAATAAACGAGGCATATGGCCCTTCAGGCCAAGACTTTGACATGCTTGGACTAAAGGAAAGAGCACACCGGTGGAATTGGGGAAACAGTTTTAATGTGTAACAGTATGTCAATTAGTGAAGACAAGACCCCCAAAGGCCCCAGCCTTTCTCCCAGGTACCCTGGGACCTCTGTGCCTGGACCAGTCCCGTGCCTGTCCCAGCTCTGAGGCCCTCAAGTCCCAGGGAATGGTGGAAAAGAAAGGTTGATGGCTGAAGGCTCAGCTCCAAGAGTTCAGGGAGGCAAACAAGCTAGTTGAATTTGGCCTTAGAAAAATCCATCTCTGGATGCTGATCCATGAACCTGGGAAGGGAAATAGGAAGATAGTGAGTCCCTCTCCCCTAAAGTTAGTCCCTTACTCCTAGCCTCCCACTTGAGGTCTAATCTCTTTAGATCCCTGAGCAACCTGGAGTCAGGCCAGGCAGGGTCTCTGAGGCTCATGTGAGCCCGAGGCTAGAAGCTGAGGTGCCGATATTGGCACTTTTCACCTGTAGATGGCAATGACCACCTATTCCCGTCTTCCTTTCCTATCTTCAGGTGGCCTTGGCCTCAAAATTACCTCAGCAAGTGATTAGGATTGGCAAGCCAAGGCTATAAAGCCATAAACTTGGCAGCTCATTCTGGAAGGGGCAGGGCAGCTCCTGTGTCCTACTCAGTGACCCACTTGCAGTTGTTACCCAGATCCAACACCCCCAAACTCCCATTTTTAAAGTGCTCACTTTTTCAGAATTTCCTGTTTCTTCTGCTCATCTGAGGTGGGCAGCCCCATGGACTTCTGTCTCTGGTCGTACATCATCTTTTCCACCATGCTGCGCGTCTCACTGTCCAGGTCTGACAGCTGTGGGCGGGCAGAGCACGGACAGGTGAAGCTCTTGGGCCACCTGGGCCTCTCATCTCCCAGTTGAAGCTCCCCCAACCCAACCAGGGCTCACCTTGGAGTTCTCAGGATTGATCTTCTTGGTATTGATCTCAGGATCACTGGACACCAATCGGCTCCACCACTCCATCTTGTTGATCTGTGAGGAGAACCACCGGTCACTCATTCTATAGCCTAGGAACCACCCACCAACCCTCTCCCACCCACATCCTACACTTAGGACCCAAAGCAGGACTATGCTGGGACCTGAGGTACAGAGGAGCAAGACCTCTCCCTTCTACAGCAGCTGGCGTGGTGGGGAAGATTGACCCAAATACAGTCACAAACCAGAACAAGCAAAATAAAGCAGAGTGAAGGGAGAGAAACTAGTGTGACACCTAGCTGGGACAAGCGGTTTACCAGACTAAAAATTCAGGAAAGAACATTCCAGTTGAGAGGAAAAGCAAGTGCAAGGGCATGGAGGGGTGACTGAGAGGCAGCCATGGCCAGTCAGGTAGGCTAGGACAGGCCTTATGTGCCACGGGAAGTTCTTCTCGATGTTTTACACTTTACAGAGACCATCTTTATTTACTGGTGTGTCTGTGTCCCATATCTCTTTTTGAGGGAAGGGGAGAACATAGGTGTCTTGAGGGCCTTTTCTACATTTTGTTCATTGTTCTCTCTCTAATATATATACAACAATGCCTGGCATATAGCAGGTGTTCAAGTATTCATTAAATTGAATACATATATGAACTTATTGAAAGATGAAGATTTGGTTAACAAAGACTATTTTCATCCTGATTCCATCCTTTCCTAGATGTAAGAGCCTGGGAAAATATGAGCTATCCTTTTCCTGACTCGAAAATGGGATAGACCTGCCTGCCGGCATGGCTTAGTGGTTAAATGTGGACCTATGAACCAGGAGGTCATGGTTTGATTTCCGGTCAGGGCACATGCCCAGATTGTTCAAACCCCAGTGTGGAGTTTGCAGGAGGCAGCCAAACAATAGTTCTCTCTCATCATTCATGTTTCTATCTCTCCCTCTCCCTTCTCTCTGAAATCAATAAATATATATATATTTTTAAAAATGGGACAGCCCTAGCCAATTTGGCTTAATGGATAAAACGTGGGTCTGCGGACCAAAGAGTCCTGGGTTCAATTCTGGTCAAGGACAAGTACCTTTCCGGCCCAGACTAATGCAAGAGGCAACCAATCAATGTGTTTCTCTCACATCTTTCCCTCTCTCTTCTACTCTCCCTAAAAATCAATGGAAAAACATCCTCAGGTGAGGATTAATAAAAAGAAATAATAATAATAATTTTTCCCCCTAAAGAAGGGACAGACATACTGTAAGTATTAAGGGATTAAATAAGAAATGCCCACCAGGTCCCTAGCATGGTCCCCAACTGAATGAGCAGAAACCCTTCCCTCTTTCCTCATCAAGACGCAGGCCAGAAGGCTGGGCTTCTTCGCACCTTCTCCAGATGCACCGTCACCACCTTGCCGTCCTCAATGAGCCAGGAACTCTCCTCCACCTTCACCTCATTGTAGAGCTCCCCGTCAATGATTGCAGGCTGCCCCTTGAGCCCCACCCGGAGATGCTTCCGCTGGATGTCCACCACTACATCCTTCCCTTTCAGCCGGAAGTTCACACGGAAGGGCACTGCCAGCTGCATGGGACAGACAGTCAGGAGGGGCCCCAGGCTGGCTCCCTCACCTCTGCCCTGGCCCAGCTACTCACGTCCAGCTCCGACAGGGTCTGGGTCCAGCGATAATTGGACAGGTCTGCCCCATTGCCGAGATTGGGCTTCAGTTTCCCCTTGTCCTTCTCGTCCTCCTCCTCATCTTCCTCAGCCTCCTGCTCACAGTCGGAGTGCACAGCTACTTACTTGACAGACACAGACTGAAACTCTCTGGGCCAGGCCCAACACTGGCACTGGACATACAACCACAAAATGAAACAGACCTGTCCCTACCTTCTCCATGGTACACTGGGGGCCATAGGTGAGATGTAGTGCTGATCTCTGTCTGAGAGGAGCTCAGACTGTTATAAGATGTAATAAAGGACACAGCTGGGGGGCCATGACAGTCAGAGATAAACCCATGGAACCCAGCTGTGGGTGTCAAGCCAAAGGACTTAGAAAGCCAAGCACAGAAAAACAAAAGGTCACGAAGTGACCATGAGCAGGGTTGTCCTAAAATAAAACCAGGCACCCCCAGTTCCATGCCTGATGAGGGCATATGCCTGGGTTGCAGGCTCCATCCCCAGTGAGGGCATGGCGTGCAAGAGACAGCCAGTCAATAAATTCTGATCATTGATGTTTCTATCTCTCTCCCTTCCTCTCTGAAATCAATAAAAACATCTTTAAAACAAATTTAAAAAAATAAAAAGAAAGCCAAGATGCCTAATGATCAACATCCTTTTTCTGTGTCTGTAGGGTTAAGACCCCTAGTCTCACATCAGAACCTCTGAAAAGCCAAATGAATGCCCTCAAAATAGTTTGTGATTCTGGACCTGAGTAAGTGGGAGAAGCTGTGAGGGGCTTGTTTTGCAGATGTGTCAGAGTGACCGACCACAAAGGCCCAGGGTAGACCCCCAGACTGTAGGCCACCTGAATGGCTCCTGCACAGGCACTGACTGCCCTCTCTTGCTTTGGGGCTTTCTTGCCAAGGCTTAAGGCCGGAGGGTTTTGAGTGTTTTTAATACAAACCCTTTGGTCCCATATCTCTTGAGTGAGATTTTGAAGTATGGGGAGGATCGCAAAGCTGAAGGAAGGAGGGCGAAGGAGGGCAAGGGAGGGCATCGTGGAGATAGGGTAAGGCTGTAGAGTCCCTGGAAGTTTCCAACCCCTGGCTAGTTCCAAGAATCCCCAGTCCATCTCACCTGCTTCTCTGGTGAGCCAAGACTGCCATTCTTGAGCTGGGCCTCATCATTCTCTGCATCCTTTTTCTATGGCAAAGGGCAAAGCAGTTGGCAAGAGGATCCCCTCTTCTAGTGCCAATAGTTGAGGGGGCAGGGGAGGGAAGCCCACTCTTACCTGGTCAATCTCCAGCTGCAGCCTCTCTGCCTCCTCATCAGTCAGCTCCTTGATCTGAGGCCCAGAGCCCTCTGACTTGGCCTCCTTGGCCAGCCGAGCTGCCCGCTCCGCCTTCTCCCGCCGCTCTGTCTCCTGCCGAGCTCTCTTTTCCCGCCGGGCCTTCTGTGCCAGCTGGTTGTGGTGGTTGAAGGTCTGTGTGATGAGCTGGGGACGGAAGTGAAAGCAATGAGCCATTAAGATAGGGGTAGTATTCCAAAAGCACAGTCCCATCTTTTTCTGCTGGGTGCCTAAGCAAGGCACTACACTTAGAACCCCAGTTTCCTCATCTAGAAAATGGGAAAATACACACATATCTAGTCGAGTTATAACAACAATATCTGCAAATACCTGGCTCAATAGGCTGGGCACTGTCCTGTGAATCAAAAGATCACAGGTTTGATTCCTGATCAGGGTACATACCCACGTTGTGGGTTCAGTCACTGGTAGGTGTGCATATGGAAGGCAACCAATTGATGTTTCTCTCTCTCTCTCCCCCCAAAGTCAATAAAAATGTATTTTTAAAAAACAACATTCTAACAACTAAGAGTATGGACATTAAGGTTGAACAACCTGGGTTCTAATCCTGGCTTTGTCACACACTAGCTATTGTATTTTTAGCAAATTACTTAACCTCTAAGAGCTTCAAAACCATCATCAGTAAGGATGAATCCCACCTCACAGGGCTGTTGTGCAGACGAAATGATCAGTGCTCTGAAAGTCCTTCAATAGACAGTGAAACTCTTAGAACTCCAAACTCAATCCCTCTAAGAATCCTTTCCTGAGCTCAGGCCCACTGACCCATTTGCTCTGACTGATCTCTCTTCCTCTTGCGTATCTGTCTCCAGGACTGCAGCTCCAGCTGTGCAGCACTCAGCACCACACCCAGGACTGCCACATTAGCAGAAGTCAGAGCTTTCTTTCTTTTCTTCCTTTCTTTCATTTAGATTTTTTATTAACTTCAGAGAGAAAGGAAGAGGGAGAAACATCAGTGATGAGAATCACTGATTGGCTGCCTCTTGCATGACCCATACTAGGTATCAAGCCACAACCCGGCATGTGCCCCTGATGGGAATTGAACCTGAGACCCTTCAGTCTGAGGATGCTCTATCCACTGAGTAAAACCAGCTAAGGCAAGATAGCTTTCTTGAGGGAAAAGGAGCCTCTTTCTCTCCTCAGCCTGAAAGCTATCCACTTCAAATCTTTTTTCTCCCACTATTCCTTCCTAGAATGTTTCCAACCCATAGCCTGCTAGCTGGCCTCCCTGCTGCCCAAGAGCTACCCCAATACTACTGCCACCTGTCATTGCCTATCCTGGCGAACAACTTTGACATTTTCTAAGCCTGTTTCCTCACCTGTCATGAGGATCAAATATGACCAACATTCATCTAGAGCCTGGCACAGTCCTTGCCACATCACACAGCTTGCCTGGAGGAGGCTAACCCAATGTCAGCTTTGGGGCCTGGGAGAAGTACTTTCTCTGCAATAAAAATACAATGGGAGCGATGGCTCCACCTCATTGTTATACTAATAGCCCTCAAAGTATGGTTTTCTCAACCTGCAGCATCAGTATCATACAGAATTTGTTAGAAAAGCTAAATCTTATGTTCCCCAAGCCCCCGCCCCCCCCCCCAAAAAAAATCATATAATAAAAGCTAGGCCCCACTCCAGACTTACTGAATCAAAAATTTTGGAGATTGACCCAGCAGTCTATATATTTAATCAGCCTTTCTGGCTACTTCTCATAAACACTGGAGAGTCACATTTAGATTTGAGTTCTTGGTCTACTTCTTTTACCTGTGTGACCCTGGGGAGCAGCTTTCTCAGTGCTTCTATTTTAGTCTAAAATTGTTTTTTTAAGCTCTGGCCAGGTAGCTCAGCTGGTTACAGCATCTTCCCGATATCCAAGATTGTAGGTGATAATCTCTGGTTAGCATATAAGAATCAACCAACAAATACATAAATAAGTGGAACAACACACTCTCTCCCTTCCTCCTCTCTAAAAATCAATAAAAATTTAAAAATAAATAAATTAAAGTCATCGTGCACAGCTGTTCTTTGCCTAGAATGTCCTTGTTCCTACTCCCAGGTCACCTAGCAAACTCTTACTCATCCTCCAGGACCAGGTCAAGTGTTCCTGAGTATCATTTCTTCATCTTCAACAGGCTCAGAAAAGAGTGTGGCAGTTCCTCAAAAAATCAGAATAGAACTACTATATGATCCAGCAGTCTCAATTCTGGGAACATATGCAAAACTCTATGTTGACCCACATACCTGGAGGCCTCACAGACCACCCACTACGTGATCAGTGGTCAATAAACCATCTTTCAAGAATTTCTGGGCCCGCCAAAACCAGTTTGGCTCAGTGGATAGAGCGTCGGCCTGCAGACTAAAGGATCCCAGGTTCAATTCCGGTCAAGGGTATGTACCTTGGTTGTGGGCACATCCCCAGAAGGGGGTGTGCAGGAGGCAGCTGACCGATGTTTCTAACTCTCTCTCTCTCTTCCTCTCTGTAAAAAAATCAATAAAATATATATTTTTTAAAAAAGAATTTCTGGGCCCAAAATGGAAAAATGAAGGAAGCTGAGAGGGCCTTAAAGTACTCCAGGTCAACAAAGTTACCCATAGGCTCCTGACCAAAGGTTCTGCCAAATGCCCTGTGACTTCTCATTCATTTGATGCCAATTCCTCTGGCCACTCCCAAATTCCCAACCCCATGCCATACTATAGTAGCTATGTACTCTACAAAGTTAAAAGGACACTGGACCTCCCACAAACCAACTGGGTTAATAAAATGGGATGTGTGAGAGAAATGAGCCACCTGAAATAATAGTCATGAGACAATTACACCAGCAGAGGCTGTTCCACTACAAGGCCTTGGTCCCAAGTCCCTAATCAGGGAGACCTTGAACTCAAGCCATTTGCTAACCAGTAGCCAAGGGTAGGCGGGAACAGGGTCCTCCCCTCTCCCAGCCGTAGTGAATCATGTTACATCCCATCCGTCCTATTCCTTCCTAGCTGTGAGGTTAGGTGAGGGCAGAGCTGAACCACAGGACAGAGTCAAGACCAATCACAGCAGCCTCTGAAGCTGCCTCCCGGTCTCCTCCCACTATCTTACCCAGCCCCAGTGCCAAGCAGACCCTAGGGGTATGTAGCCTACAGAGGTGCCAACTGACAGGCTGTCACAGTCAAGATCTTTCACTGGAAGCATCCTTGGGAACCACAGCCCAGGAAAGTGGAGAAGGGGTGAGAAAAGCTGAGCTAGTTCTAGAAGACAGGCCCCAGACTGCTCAGCGGACACACTGAACTGAACACAGGTTTTTCCTGGCCTAGGCTGGCAGAGTGGTTCCCACCAGTCTAGCCAGAGAAGACACAGAATCCAAAGGCTGAGATTCTGAACCTGTGGGGGGGGGGGGGGGGAAACACGTCTGAAGAAGATACACTCTTATTCTAGAACTTAATATAAACGGAATCTTACAATGTGTTTCTTTTGTATGTTCATCTTCCTTTAAAAGATTGAATAACATTCCATTACACGTATATATGATGTTTTATCCATTCATATATCAATGGACAGCTGGATTGCTTCCACCTGGTGGCTATTATGGACAGTTCTTTCAATTCTTCTGGGTATATTCCCAGAAGTGAGACTGCTGAATCATATAGTTCTATTCTAATTTTTCAAGGAACTGCCACCGTTTTCCACAGCCGCACCATTTTACACTCCCACCTATAGTGCACAGGTTTCCATTTCTCCACAACCTCACCAACACTTGTTAGTTTGTGGGTTTTTTGACGGAAGACATATCAAATGGGTATGAGGTAGTATCTTTTGGTTTGATTTGCATTTCTCTGATAAGGAAAGTTGAGCATCTTTTATAAATGAAATTTTTATAAAGAGCTACAATTCACTTTTACCAGCAAAGTCCTAAGAGCAGTCTTCCCCCACATCCTTACAAGCAATTATTTAGAAAATTTTTGATAGGAAGAAAAGAGTATCTGTTTCTTTAACTTACATTTCCTTGACTACTTGTGAATTTGAGCATCTGTTCAAATGCTCTTTAGATTTGCTTTTCTTGTAACTGCCCATTTTTTGTTTATCCTTTTCTTGGCAATTTACAAGAGTTCTGCACATTAAATCAGCTATTAAGTTTTACCAGTCCTCTGCATTGCATTTTCCCAAATCTACTGTTTTTCAGTTGACTTTATATGTCAACATCTCTTTTGCAATACAAAAGTTTTCAATCTTTGAAGAGACAGATACCTTTTCTTTCAAAGCTTCTAGGTTTCTACTTGCAAGGATTTCTCACACAAGATTATAGTTTCCCAGATTTCCTTACCAGAATCTGCTTGATCTGCACTTTATTATTACACAGGAGATAAACAAATGGAAAATTTTGTGTGTTTTTTTTTACAAATAGCCACTTGTAGCGGCATGACTCATTAAATGCCTACAGAAATGAATTGTCATTATTAGATACATATTAAACCCTTATACATACTAGACTTTTTCTAGGTTCTTTTCTGCTTCTCTGGTGTACTTCTCTTTCTGTGCCCATACCATATTGATTTGACCATTATAGCTCAAATCTACAATTTCTTCTCCATAATTCCTAGCCCCCAAAGTTACAAAAACTAAAAGTGTTCTGTACTTTTTGTAAGTTTGTGGCATGAAAGTATTTATAGTCTCTTATCTCCCACTTGGTGTGAATATTGATAGACATTTCTCTGCAGAAATGTAAATGTGCTCTAGCTGGCATGGCTCAGTTCGTTGAGAGTCATCCCATGCACCAAGAGGTCACAGGTTCAATTTCTGGTCAGGGCACATGTGCTGGTTTCAGGCTCAATTCCCAGAAGGGGGCATGTTACTCTCTCCCTCTCCTTTCTTCTCTAAAATCAATAAAAACTTAAAAAAAAAAAAATTTTTTTAATGTGCTTGATTATAGGATGCTGCTCCTGACCTCTGGATTGAAGTATTGTATGAAATATAGAGTGTACACAACTGCCTCATAAAGTCCAAAGAATTCTAAATCCCCAAAGCTTCTGTCCCCAGGAGGTTCAGAAAAGAGGTTCTGAACTGGTATTTTTATATGCCAAGCACTTCGTCAACATAACCTTCTTTTAAAAAACAAAACATGTTTTTATTAATTTTTAGAGAGAGGGAGGGAGAAGAAGAAACATCAATGAGAGATAAACATCGACTGGTTACCTCCTGCACACCCCCACTGGGGATCAAGCCAGCAACAGACCATGTGCCCTCAGGTACTGCACCTTTGACCTCTCAGTGCATGGGACAACACCATATTGGCCAGGTCTACATTATCTTTTTATCCTCATGACAGCCCCATAAGAAGATTATCCCTGCTTGTAAGAAATTGAGGCTCAGAGAGATAGTAATTCAGATGCCACACAGTTGTCAAGTGGGAAGTGAAAAGACCAGAATTCAAAGTCACATCTGCTGGACTCCAGAGCCTTTGCTCTTTCATTACTATACCTGGAGATGTACCTGGCAGATCTACACCATCATGTGGTCAACACAAAGGAGTTACTATGCTGCAACTGGAGACCAGGTGGAAAGGCTGGACAGGTTTATGCCTGCCTAAGAGTGAGACCAACCTTCTAGGAAAGAGCTGAACCTACAGTAATGAAGAGCCAAGGAGCATCTTATCTAATAAAAGAGTAATACGCAAACTGACCATCACTCCAAGACACAAGATGGCCACCCCCGTGTAGTCAAAGATGGCTGCCCCCACGTGGACACAAGATGCAGGGGAGGGCAGTTGTGGGCAGTTAGGGGTGACCAGGCCAGCAGAGGAGGACAGTTGGGGGGTAACCAGGCTGGCAGATGAGGGCAGCTGGGGGAGACCAGGCCAGCAAGGGAGGGCAGTTGGGAGGGGATCCAGACCTGCAGGGGAGGGCAGTAGGGGGGACCAGGCCTGCAGGGGAGGGCAGTTGTGGGTAATTAGGCAACCAGGGAAGGCAGTCAGGGGTGACTGGGCTGGCAGAGGAGGGCAGTGGGGGGCAACCAGGCCAAAAGGGGAGGGCAGTTGGGAGGGGATGGGGAGGAACCAGGCCTGAAAGGGAAGACAGTTAGGGGTGACCGGGCCAGCAGGGAAGGGCAGTTAAGGGTGACCAGGCCAGCAGGGGAGGGCAGTTAGAGGTGAGCAGGCCTGCAGGAGAGGACAGTTAGGAGCAACCAGACTGGCAGGGGAGGGCAGTTAGGGGCAATTGGGCCGGCCGGGAAGCAGTTAGGCATTGATCAGTCTGGCAGGGGAGCGGTTAAGGGGTGATCAGGCTGGCATGCAGAAGCGATTAAGGGCAATCAGGCAGAGGCAGGCAAGCAGCTGAAAGCCAACAGTCCTGGATAGTGAGAGGGATGTCCAACCACCCATTGGGATCAGGCCTAAATGGGAGGTCAGACATTCCTCAAGAGGCCCCAGATTGGAGAGGGCGCAGGCTGGGCTGAGGGACTCCAACCCCCATGCACGAATATTGTGCACCAGACCTCTAGTAACAAGATATAAAAAGTGACCTGCAGACAACCAGTATATAGTATATGGTAGCTATCATCACTGCAATACTTCTGAGGCTTCTTAATATTAATCTCCTTCCCTTTTACCAGCAACATCTTACTAATCCTTCATGCCTCGCACATTACTTCCTCATTAAGTCTTCCTAAGCCCACAGCCTAGTCAGTGGTTGGCAAACTGCAGCTCATGAGCCACATGCGGCTCTTTGGCCCCTTGACTGTGGCTCTTCCACAAAATACCACATGTGAGCGTGCACGTACAGTGTGATTGAAACTCCGTGGCCCATGCACAGAAGTCGGTTTTAGGCTCTCAAAAGAAATTTCGATCGTTGTACTGTTGATATTTGGCTCTGCTGACAAATGAGTTTGCCGACCACTGGCCTAGGTTAATACTCATTTTAAGCTCCCAGGGCTTCTGCCCTTACACCTAATTCTTCATTTGCCTTTCCTTTTTTTTTTTTTTTTTTGGTGAGGGCTGCTATATTGTGAGATCCATGAAAACAAAGGCCATTTGCCTCTATAATCCTGAAGGATTTGGCATAGTATCTAACACAGACAAAGTGTTAAATGTTCAATAAATACTCATTGAAAAAAATTTGAACAAATGAATGACTGTTAGTATTATAAGATAGTTTGGCCCACAGAAAAAAATGGGAGGTGATAGTGCTAATACAGAAGAATATTTGAGATAGAACAGGTCTTATAGATCAGAGTCCACCTTTCCCCATTTTACAGATATGAAAAATTGACAAGACCAGAAAAATGGTGAGAAATCAACCAAACCACACAAGTAGGCCAAGAACCTGGGACTCCTAGCCCCAGGTATGCAAGATACATTATGTGCATTCTAGATCCTGAGAGCCCTGAAGCTACAGAAAAGGATTTGCAAATTGTCTCCTTCTTGTTACTATGTCTCTTAAGTGAAAACAAGTATTATGGTCATAAAAATCATAGTTCAGTGAGGTGGCACCATGATTTACCAATCTTCAAAAATGTAATTACAGTGTGGGCTCTTTCTGGAGCATGCCCACCTTTCCCCCTCTTTTCATTCCCCAGCCATGTTCCTCTACCTTTCTTTTAAAAAAAAAAAATCCTCACCTGAGAATATGTTTCTATGACTTTCTAGAGAGGAAGGGAAAGGGAGAGAGAAATATCAATTGGTTGCCTCCTATACATGCCCCGACGGGTTCAAACCTGTAACTAGGTATTTGCCTTGATCAAGAATCAAAACTAGCCCTAGCCAGTTTGGCTCAATGGATAGAGTGTCAGCCTGTGAACTGAAAGGTCCCAGGTTCGATTCTGGTCAAGGGCATATGTCCAGGTTATGGGTTCAATCCCTAGTGGGGGACTTGTAGGAGGTAGCCGATCCATGATTCTCTATCATGATGGATGTTTCTCTCTCTCTTCTTCTTCTTCCTTCATCTCTGAAATCAATAAAAGTATATTTAAAAAAAGAAAAGAAAGTTCCAGTGCATGGACAATGCTCCAACCTCCTGAGCCATACCAGCCAGAACTACCTTTCTTTTTCCTAAACTGCAAGAGTTCTTCTTTTGCCTCTATTTCCTGAGCCCACGTAGCCTGGTTGGCTCACTTCTTCCACAGCTCACTTCTACCTCTGTGACTTTCTAAATGAACTTTTGCTTATAAAAAATAAATATAATTACAACCTAAGGAATCAGAAGGAAGTTCAAGGTCTTCGAACCTGTACCACAAAATACATTTACCAAATCCTTGAACTTTGGGTCACAATCGCTAGGAAGACTGGGATTGGCTGGCTTTAAGTTTTCCTATATTTCTGTCCTCTAAGCTCAGTTTCTAACATTTGCCCACTCTCACCTCTCAGCAAGGTAATCAGATAAAACCTACACAGTGGAAAAGGAATCAGGAAACATGGTGTCAGGGGTAGAAGGTAGTTTTACAACTGCCTTGACTCTCCTGCAACTCCGCTCAAAACTATGGATAAAGTGCCAAATACCCCAGAGCCAATTTCTTCATTTGTCAAGTGAGGATAGTAACGCTTACCCCTTTGGAACTGCTAAAGGATCATGAGAAATAGGGGAGACTAAGCATCTGACAGGAAGAAGGGCTTCAATAAATGAAGCTTGCTTCCCTTCCCTGACTCTTCGCTCTTGGCATTTTACTTCTGCTGAAGTTGTTGTTATGCTGAAAGGCCGGGTGAGCTTTTCTTCTGAATAAAACAGAACTAGCAAAGGCACAGCAGCTTCCAGTACTCACCTTCTCTGCCATCCCCTCTTCTCCTCCAACGAAGAAGTCTGTTTTGCGTCGAAGAAAGCTGAAGAAAGTGTTCACAAGCTGAAAAGACAGAAACTGGAGCTATGGAGATGTCCTACTGGGAACCCAGCAACTGCACAGAAGTCAACTTCCTTAGTCTACAAGGGAACTCAGAGCTTGACTATTTCATCCCTGAGCCTCTCGACTTGAGAAATCCTCTCAAACAGGCCTAACCTTAGTCACTTCTGCCAGAAAGCCTGACCTAACCTTACCTATATCACCTGAAAGGCAGATTTTTCATTTCTCCTGTATATGTGTGCACATGTTTCATATTCCTTGTGGCCCTAGAGGCAGCCTAAGGATAGGGAAGACTCCTCCTGCATACAGGGCTTAAAAAGCATGGAGGTTTGAACACACAATACAATATACAGATGATGTATGTTAGAACTGTACACTTGAAACTTACATAATTTTATTAACCAAATTAAAACCTATATAATTTTGTCACCCTGGTAATTTCAATAGACGTAAAAATAAAAAGTATAACTAAAAAAAAAAAAAAAGGAAAGCCAAAACCGGTGTGGTTCAGTGGATAGAGCGTTGGCCTGCGGACTAAAAGGTCCCGGGTTCGATTCCAGTCAAAGGGCACATACGTTGGTTGTGGGCACATCCCCAGTGGTGGGTGTGCAGGAGGCAGCTGATCGATGTTTCTCTCTCATCGATGTTTCTAACTCTCTATCCCTCTCTTTAACTCTCTATCCCTCTACCTTCCTCTCTGTAAAAAATCAATTTAAAAATACATATTAAAAAAAAAGAAAAGAAAAAATATTAAGCAGACAGACAATAAACAGGAATCAGACAAGGAAGCAAGGTAATTTCAGATGGGTATAAGTTTTAAGCAAGAAATAAAGTGATCTTGCCCTAGCCAGTTTAGCACAGTGGATGAGTGTCAACCCGTGGACTGAAGGGTCTTGGGTTTGATTTCAGTCAAGGGCACATGCCCAGATTGCAGGCTTGATCCCCAGTGTAGGGTGTGCAGAAGGCAGCCAATCAATGATTCTCTCTCATCATTGATTTTTCTCTCTTCCTCTCTGATATCAATTTTTAAAAAATTTCTTTTTTTAAAGAAAGAAACTGGTCTTGTTATAGAGCAGTAATTCTTAAGATGTGGTCCAGAGATCTCAGGATCCAGAGAGACATTATGTTGTCTTTTTCATCTCATTTCCTCACAGATGTATATACAGTGGAGTTTTCCAGAGGCTAAATGACATGTGATACTGCAAGAGTGAATAAAGAAGCAGACATGAGAATCCAGCAAAATCTGTTTTCGATTAAACCAAACATTAAAGAGATTTAGCCCCCAAAAAGTAAAATAATGCTTCTCACTAAATTTTAAAAAGTTATTTTTCATAAAGAATGTTACTATGCAATGAGTTTATTGGTGTTATTTTTTCCCAATGAATTCATAAATAAGTTAAAAAAAAAAAAGTCTGGGGCTAGCTTTCCTCTCCCAAGAGTAAAAAGCCCAAGTTCAGTGGCAACAGCTGAGTTATTAGGGCACAGCCAGAAGGAAGGGAGCAAATGAAGCCCCTTCAAAGAAGGTTAAGCAGAAACTGGTTTGGCTCAGTGGACAGAGCGTTGGCCTGCGGACTGACGGGTCTCTGGTTCGATTCCAGTCAAGGGCATGTATCTTGGTTGCAGGCACATCCCCAGTGGTGGACGTGCAGGAGGCAGCTGATGGATGTCTCTCTCTCATCATTGTTTCTAACTCTCTATCGCTCTCTTTTCCTTTCTGTGAAAAATCAATAAAATATATTTTAAAAAATAAAGAAGAAGGTTAAGACCAACTAACTGGCTAGAGCACCAGTATTAAGTGAGTAAGAGCATGGGTTTGAGTAGCAGATTGACATATATTAGGACTGTGACCTTGGGGAAGTTTCTTAACTCTGTGAAACAGAAATAGCAGCAGGACCTATTTCTAGGTACCTTGTAAGGATCAAATGAGAGGTTGGAGGTGAGGGCCTTAACAGTGCCTGTCCTGGAGCAAGAGCCCTGTCGCTTCAGTGACTCACAAACAGGCACCACAAACCATGGCTTATTCTGTCTACATCCCCAATGCCTGGCACCAAGTCTGGTGAGCACATGCTCAGTAAAACTTACGCTGAGTGAAAAATCTAGTGGTGACTTAGGGCAAGCACATATAAGCCCTTTTACTTGCCCAAATGAATGATTCCAAATCTGGTGCTACAACTTATTTTAATGGTTTTAACTCCTGCTTCTAGATACTTTAAATTCACTCAAAAATAAATTCATACCCAAATTCAGTTTTGTGTCAACAACTTAAGAGGGAGGAGGGAGAGAACCTTTTCATACTTGCAAATTGGTAACTCTCTTCCCGCCTCAGAGGGCTTAGGAGTCTTTGGTCACCATGGACACCTGGGTAACGGATGGGAACGGAAAGCTCAGTGGAAACCTGCCCCAGTGAGATAGAGAATCAGCAAAGAACTGTAGAAAGCACAAAGGCCTAAGGAGTCTGGACCCTTCAGGTCAGGAACCTGATGGATAATCTTGAGCAAGTTCTCTTGGTCTCTTTATAGAACGAGAGTTTTGGACTGATTTTAATGGGCTTTTCTATCGCTAACTTCCCATGTTTCTGGCCCAAAATACCCAACTCCAGAAGCAATACTAGCTGGTCCGTATTGTCCATACACTAAACAAAATAACTGTTATTCTGTGTGGTCACTAGGTATGACTTATGCTTTTGAAAAGCTCTTGTAAGCTCCATCAGGCCAAGGAGAGGTTTTTGCTCGGGTCTGAATCCCCAGGTCCCAATCCAATGAATGTCTGACACACACCAATCATTCAACAAATTTCACTTCAAGACACTACTACTCTCCTACAAAGATTCAGAAAACAGGGACTCACAACCTTTTTACGAACACAAAAAAACTAAGGCTTGGAGACATGTAAGGGTCCCAAGTGGGAGTGGTGGAAATCAATTGTGAATCCAGGTTTTTAATTCCCCATTCAAGACAAAAAAAATAAATAAATATACGTGTAAATATCACCCCGCCTCTCTAACCCTACTCCACACACACTCCTCGGCTCGCTCCAAGTCGGTAGCTGCAAATCTCAATGTCTGGGATGGTCCCCGGGATATTCTTTACCGGCAGCCACCAGAGAGGAAACGTGGCCCTGAGAATGTGTGAGACTTAGGGGAGGGGAACCTCACGGCTCTGGGGGGTTTTCCAGAGACGCCGGAGTCGCTAAGACGGGAACTAACTACTGAGCAGAGCCCGGGCCCGGGACTGAGACCAAGGGGGCAACACGCTGGGCGGGGAGACCAGACCGGAAGCTGGGGCGCGGGGAGACTGTGGGGCGGGGGGAGCCCTGAAGCCCGGAAGGCCCAAGCGTTGATCTCGGTCCCTGAAGGAAAAGGGCTGAGGGAGCCTGACCAGGGCCGCCAGGGTGGCCGGGCTCCGGTGAAGCAGGCCCGGGCGATGCCGCGCGGGCCGTTACCTCCTGCACGCCGCCCTCGTGCTGCTGCGCCATGGCCAGCAACATGCCGTCGAACCGCTCTTCCTCCTGCTCTCCGCCCATCGTGCCGGCCGCTAGCCAC
>PVJN01013640.1:0-48351 GCA_004026805.1 Lasiurus borealis
GAGGCTGACCACCTCCCTCAGCCTCCAGTCCAGTGGTTCTCAACCTTCCTAATGCGGGGGCCCTTTAATACAGTTCCTCATGTGGTGGTGACCCCCAACCATTAAATTATTTTCTTTGCTACTTCCTAACAGTAATTTTGCTACTGTTGTGAATCGTAATGTAAATATCTGTGTTTTCTGATGGTCTTAGGCGACCCCTGTGATGGGGTCGATGGACCCTCAAAGGGGTCGCAACCCACAGGTTGAGAACCGCTGCTCTAGTCCCAAAAGCCCTGGGAACCCCAGGACTGCCCTCCAAACTCAGTTTGAAAACCACTGGTGGATTTATCATGGACTAGTCTGTTTGGTTGTTTAACAGGTTTCCTGCTGTCTGAATGAAATATAACAAACGGCACATAAAGTGGACAATTCGATAAGTTCTGACATATGTATACTATACACCCTCGAAACTAGCCTTCCAGTCAAGAGAATGAACATATCCATCACACCCAGAAGTTTCCTCCCGCCCCTTAGCAGTCCTCCTCTAGTCCCTTCCTGCCCCTCCTCAACTCCTCAGTCCCCCACCGTTCCAGTCCCCAACCTCAGCCCAGGCAACCACTGTTTGGCTATTTACATTTAAATTCATTACAATTAAATAAAATTACAGAACAGTTCTTCAGTATCACTACCTACATTTCCAGCGTCCACTAGCCACATGGGGTTATCTTACAGAACATGCAGGTACTCAACACCTCTATCGCCATGGTGTTCCACTGGCCAGCACAGCCTAAATATTAGATCAGTGTTTCTCAACCTGTGGATCGTGACCCCTTTGGGGGCTGAACGACCCTTTCACAGGGGTCGCCTAAGACCCTCAGAAACACCTATTTCCCATGGTCTTGGGAACCAACAAACGGCTCCTCGGTGTACCAAAGTGTAGCAATGTAGTTTACTGTTGTCATATGAAGACTGTTGCCCATGCTATACCATGATTCAAGACAAAAATTATTTGTAATTAGAAATAAATATTTCACAATATATAATTACATATTGTTTTTGTGATTAATCACTATGCTTTAATTATGTTCCATTTGTAACAATGAAAAGACATCCTGCATATCAGATATTTAAAGTTCATAATAGTAGCAAGATTACAGTTATGAAGTAGCAATGAAAATAATTTTATGGTTGGGGGTCACCACAACGTGAGCAACTGTATTAAAGGGTCTCGGCATTAGAAAGGTTGAGAACCGCTGTATTAGATCCTTTTCCCTTTCATAGCGCTGGGTAAAGTGGTCCAAATTTCCTCCCAGGCTTACAGTTTTTAAGTTGCTTGTAGTTATTGAGCTTTCTGGGTGTCCAACTCCTAAGCATTTAGCATTTATTTCATTAAATAATCGCAATGGCCCTGTGAGGTAGGAATAATTAATGTCCTCATTTAAAAAACGAGAAGACTAAAATGTAAGGAAGTTAAGTGGATGGGAGAGCTGGTCTGGCTTCCAAGCTAGGCACCCTTAACCCTGCACGATTTCCAAGACACCACTGTCCGGTGGTTAAGAGCACAGACTCCGGTGTCGGCCCCTCTGGGTTTCAGTCCCGGCTCCATCGCCAACTTCATGACCCTGGACAAGTCACCCATTACCTGTGCGACCATGTCCTCACCTGTAAAATGAGGGTAACAATAAACCCTGACCCGCTCAGCTGCTCTGAGGATCAAATGTGCCAAAATACATAACGCCTTTAGCACGGTACTGGGCACGGCTGGGCCTCCTACTTTTCACCATTTTCCTAACTCTCATCCTGAACTCTTGTGCAACACACAGGTTTTCTCAGAGACAGAAGCACCTGCCCCGAACAATCAGACGCTGACTCACTCCTGCATTCCCTCTCGCAACATCGCCCCGGTCCCCATGAAGCACGGTGCGCGGCGCTGTGTCATCTGAGAATGATTTCAGACTTGATATTTCTGCCCAAACGTTTCCCGAGCGATCCACGAGCCGCTTCTTTGCCTTTTGAAAGTCAAGTCCAAATGATGGGAGGCAACAGAAGCACAGACTCATTTTCCCGCTCCCCTGGCTTTTTGGAAGAGTTCAATGGAGTGAGATTCATAATCTGTTCCTATTCTTCCGATTCCTCTTTTCACCACCTTTTTGAATGGCTTCCTGTTCGGGTCAGAACAAGAAAGCAGGTGCATTCTCAAGGAAACGTGAATAACATATTGTCACAGCAAGGATCATCATGACAAGTTACGCCAAGAATCATCAAGTCTTATATGCAAAGCCCATTGACACACACAATAGAGTGGTAAAGGCCTGGGCAGGAGGCAAGGGCGGGCTAGAAGAAGTCAATGGTGGGGGAAGGGACATCTGTAATACTTTCACAATAAAGATAAATTTTAAGAAAGAATCATCCAGACTTAGTGCAAAAATCCATTAATGGAACTTTAGTGTGAGAATAATAGACTTACTAATAGACTTACACAGCAATGCAGACTTTGTCAGACAGAAGACTACCTGTCCTAATACTGCAGACAGGAGAGTAAGACCCATTCTTAGAACATTCTTTTCCTTTTCATCTCTCTTCCCAGCCCCCTACCCAAGCTCAACTTTGACTTCCAAGATAGGTCCACCTCACTCCACTCTTCATTGGCACTAATGTCCCCAATTCAAGTGTCCTTCAGGGCCCAAACCAGTATCACAATAGAAAGACCCCATTCTATGACCAGAAAAGTTTCTAAAAATACGCATAAACATTCACAAACACACACATGCACACACACTCATGCACATACTTTCACAAAAACACTTCTCTGACTTACACATGTAGTTTTCATACTAAAGTGACAACGTTTTTTATCCAACCTGAAAGTGTGAATAACCCCTTCCTGATTATTCAAACCACCATTTTTTTAAATGGACAGGATTTAGCTGAGTGAAACCATAGGATCTACCCCATGAGCATGATGAAATTTTTCTTTGGTACATATTGATCTTTGCAAACACAATTTTTATTTTCTGGGAAAATTAAAGGGAGATTATGCCACTGGGCCTAGAAAGATGGCATCGCTTCCTATCATCTGGTGCTTAGCAGACAGCTATCTTAATTTAAAAGACCCTAAAGGTCAATGCTTATTTAGTTCCTTGCAATAAACTATTTTGCCATAATTCTGCCTTTCTACTTAATTCCCTTATCTAGAGCAGCATGTTCCAATTTATATTTTGCAGAACAATAAATGGATCTATCGGATGCTAATAAATATCCCTGGGGTAGTGAAAAGTAAGAAGTTCTATAACTTTGGGAAATGCTGGGCTAAAGAAAAGCACATTCTTTACTATAGGACTTCTCGGAGCCTGTAATATGCTAATATGTACTACAACTCAATAAGGTGGGTAGGAATAAGGTGATAAATTTATAATATTCACAGCAAAGAGGCTGATACATAGTAACAACCAACCAATGGTAGCTTTTATAATGATTAACTATCATGATTTAAAGCTTCCCTAAACTCACATGCTAAGAATGCCCTTCTTAGTACCTGGGTTGCAGGTTCCATCCCCTGCCACAGTCTGACATGTGCAGGAGGTAACCAATAGATGTGTCTCTCTCACTTCTTTCCTCCCTCCCTCCCTCCCTCCCTCCCTCCCTTCCTTCTTTCCTTCCTTCCTTCCTTTCTTTTCTCTCTCTCTCTCTCTCTCTCTCTCTCTCTCTCTCTCTCTCTCTCTCTCTCTCTTTCTTCCTCTCGCTCTCTCTCTTCTTCCCTCTCTTTTTTTCCCCCTCCCTCCTTTCCTTCCAATCTCTCTAAAAATCAATGGAGAAATATCCTCTGGTGAGAATTAACAACAACAACAAACAACAGCGGTTAAACTGTTGAACAAAAACAGATCCAGAGACAGACATCGATGAGACCATCAAACCTCAGAGGGGTGGTAGGGGAGGATGGGGGTAAGGGGGGGAGATCAACCAAAGGACTTGTATGCATGACTATAAGCCTAACCAATGGACACAGACAACAGGGGGGTGAGGGCTTGAGTGGGGGGGATGGGAGGGATAATGGGGGAATACGGACACATATATAACACCTTAATCAATAAAAAAAAAATTTAAAAAAAAAACAGAAATCAACAACCAAAAGAAAAAAAAGAACAGCACTGCCCTTCTTTCACAGAATAGCTACCTGGATCTAATGTCTCATGGGACATAGTTTGAAAAAGGCTAACCTAGTTCACTCCCTATTAATATTTAATAAGTATTTTACTCATTTCTGTGAGCAAAGGAATAAGGTAAGATATAGTACCATGCAGACATGCACAATATAAAAAAAGAATCTTACTCCTGATTTTGGAAGCATTTACAGTCTCAAGACAAAACTAACTCCTATTTGGACAGGACTTCATTTATTCTGCCTCCCTCACTAGAACTAATGGTCCTCATAGTTTTATTTGGTCCTAATTACTTTATATTTAAAAATTGGCATATCCATGCATGCGGATCATTTGCTAAGGGAAGAACTTTGGGAACACAGAGAAAATCCACAAGTTACATCGTTAGTCATTCATTCACCCATTTATTCATCAAAATAGATGCGCGTAAATATATTAATTTTTGGAGCGCCTATTATGTATCCAATATTGTTGCAGGCCCCGGGGATAAAACAATGAATCATGTAGATGACATCCTGCTCTCGTGGAGATTTACATTTTAGTGGGGCAGAGTGATAATGCACAGAAAAATAAGTAAATATGCAATATGTCCGAAGGAAAATAAATCAGAGTAAGGATTAAGCAGCGCCTGGGCAGCGGTGGTAGAGTATTCTTTTAAATAAAGTAGTAGAGAAGGTTTCACTGATAAGGCGATGTTTGAGCAGAGATCTGAAAGTAGCAAAGGACAAGCGATGCAGGAACAGGGGTTTGGGGGAGAGGAGAGGGGGTACTTGATGGGAGTGTTTGAGTGGTAGTGACTGCTGAGAGAAGACCATAGAAATATTGTCTTTCCTTTTTCATTCTATGACTAATTAATCTCCTTTCCCTAACTCTGGGAAAGCCAAATTTCCTTTTTTTTTTTTCTTTCTCTTCCAAGCACCCAACCAGAAGCCACTCAGGAAAATGAAATTGGTACAAGATGTTGGTTCTAGTTTTCCAAGAAATTCTTCCAAGTCATCACCCACTGCCCCTCAGGTTTCCTGCAGTGCTTCCATTTGTTGCTAATTCTTTATTTTTTTGAAACAGAGTCCTTAGAAACAGGTTCCAAAAAGCTTCTAAAATAGCCGAGGTACAAACCCAAAGGACACTGGGAGTTTTTTTCTTTCTTGCAATTTAGCTTATTGGAAATATAAGTAGCCGCCTAAATTCTCGTCTATGCTGGGTTGGGAGGGTTTTGAGAGATTTTGAACCTTAAAAAACTCAAAGAGTTGGAGTGAGAAAGATAAAAGAAGAAGCATATTGTAGCTGCTCCCTCTATCCCATATTGCATTGGTGATACAGAGGGAAGACAGCAAGACATCTATTAGCCCCCTGAGCTTCCATTACATGAGCCTCAGAAATAGTCTGAAGGCAAGAACATTTTTTTTTCTACAAGATTCTCCAAAGCTGAGTTTCTTCTGAAAAGTTCTGTAGCTAAATAGCTTCTTTATCCTCGCTTGAAAGGTGGAGTTGAGTTTGATTTGATGACAAAATAATTTAAGACCTCTCTCTAAAAAATGTTGGGCCAGGACCTGAAAATGCTGTTGACAGTGCTAGAATTGTTTCTTGATGCCTTGGGTGATAAGAATAACTCACCCCTAAAACGCTGAAGCAATTGTCTCTGGGGTCCTGCCCTGTGTGCAGAATGACCATCTGCCCCTTTTCTGCGCCTAGGGCCATGTGGCAATAAGATGAGACCATCCCACAAGCAGCGAATTTTTCTTTTTCAAAGATCTGTGAGCAATGGTGTCATTTTTCTGTTATAAGTTTTATTTTTTCCTTGAGAGTTCCTGTCCTTAGATTGTTTCTCATACTTACTGTCATTTTGTTAAACCTGAAAAGGCTCCAGTGGGAGAGAAATGTGCAGAGGTCCTGATTTCCCAATGAGGAAAGTAAATGCAGGCTTCAGCGGCTATGCTTTCCCTGAGCTGTAAATCAGAGCTTTTTGGAATTTTTCCTCTTCTTTTTAATACAGGTACAGGTTAAAACACATTTAAATGTGACTGGTATCAGAGAAGCTAATAAAAAAATTGGCAAACCTCAACAAGGTCAGGAGACAAGGGAGAAATACAAAAGGTCAATAAACATGCTAGTAAATGTTAGATTTCACAATCATCAAAATAGCAAATGCATATATACTAACAATGAGATTCCATTAGCAAGTCTTTTTTTAAGATGCTTAATATTCATAAAGATAATATCTAGGGGGTCATGAGAGTATGGAGAATCATAAAATCATGCAATCTCAGACAATACAAAAAATTTTCAATTGTTTTTTTAAAAAGAACTTTCTGGAAGGTAATTTGGCAAAATATGTTAAAATCTTATAATTTTATATAAACTTCCACTCTAGAAATGTATTCTGAGGGATTGTACTTCCATAAATGTAGCCAAAGAAAATAATACGGATGTGCAGAATTCACAATGGATGTGAATGTGATGGCTAATTTTATGTATCAATTTGGCTGGGCCACAGTGCCCAGATAGTTGATCAAACAAATATATCCTATGAGGATATATTTGGGTAAGATTAACTTTTTTTTGTCTCAATTATTTTATTTCTTTTTCATTAAAGTATAGTTGACATGCAATGTTAAATAAGTGTCTGATGTACATTTATACTAGTAACCCTGCACACAAATTCATGCACCAGTAGCTCAAAAGTAGCTCACTGCTGCCCCCCCTGTAGGTCTCTACTCACTGCCCCACCCTCCTGCTGATCCACCATCCTGTTGTTACCGAGATTTGCATATTACATCTTCATTATATAGGATATCTTAGGAAGCAATCACTGCACTAAATTTAGTAACTATCAGTCACTATACAGTTTGTATGATACTACTGGCTATCTATTCCCTATAGTGTATATTACATTCTATGACTTATTTATTTTATAACTGAAAGTTTGTACATCTTAATCCCCTTCACACTTTCCAACCATCCTCCACCCCTTCATTTCAATTGATGGCTTTTGAGTAAAGCATCTTTCTGTCCATAATCTGGATGGGCTTCATCCAATCAATGGACGATTTAAATAGAACAAAAATTGACAGCCCCAGGTAAATTAGCAGATGGCCTTTGGACTGGAACTGTGGCACTGGCTCTTCCTTAGGTTTCCCATCTGCTGGTTTGCTCTAGACATCTTGGACTTAACAGCTTCTATAATCACTTCAGCCAAACGTATTTTAAAATGTCATGTGTGTGTGTGTGTGTGCGCGTGCGCACACATATATACATATATACATAGAGAATAAAGGTATTTCTAATCATCTAATCTATATATGTATAAATTTTATATTTTTATATATTTATTTATATATCTTATTGGTTATTTCTCTGGAGAGCTCTAATACAGTGGACAATTATAGCAGCACAATTTACAATAGCTACGATTTGGAAATAGCCTAGGTGCCCATCAGCAGATGAGTGGATCAGAAAACTGTGGTACACCTACACAATGGAATTCTATGCTGCCATTAAAAAGAAGGAATGCTTACCATTTGCAGCAGCTTGGAGGAAACTGGAGAGCCTTATGCTTAGTGACATAAGCCAGTCAATGAAGGAGAAGCATCACATGATCTCACTCATTGGTGGATAATAAAGAACATTATAAACTGACGAACAAAAGGATAGATACAGAGGCAGTAAAGCTTCAAACAGACTGTGAAATTACAGCAGGAAGATTAAAGTTAGATGGGATAGGTAAGAGATCAATCAAAGGACTTGTATGCATGCATATAAGCATAACCAATGGACACAGACACTGGGGGGTTGGGGTATGCCTGGGAGGGAGTGGGGGCAATGGGGAGATATGTATAAAAAATTAATAATAATAATAATAATAATGATGATGATGATGATGATGATGAAAGAAAAAGAAAAGAGCTTTATTCATTTCTTCAACTCTGCACCTTTAAGCCACTCCGTGGAGCTGATTCATCCCCTCCCTTAAAGAGAAACCTGGGTGAACGCTATGATATTTTAGCGTCACTTTTCACATAATAAAAAGTCCTCCCATCACTTCCCATCACAAAACAGACCGCTTTTGCATTTTGTTTGGCTCTTGCGTAATAACGAAAACTCCAAACGTTATCTACAATTCAAAGTCCTCTCCCCCTCCTCCCTAGACCCTCTGCAGTGGCGGTTCTCAACCTGTGGGTCGCGACCCCTTTGGGGGTCCATCAACTCCATCACAGGGGGGTGCCTAAGACCATCAGAAAACACAGATATTTACATTACGACTCACAACAGTAGCAAAATTACAGTTATGAAGTAGCAAAGAAAATAATTCTATGGCTGGGGGTCACCACCACATGGGGAGCTGTGTTAAAGGGTCGCCGCATTAAGAAGGTTGAGAACCCCTACTCTGCAGGGTGCAGGCGTGCAGTGAGCGTGGGGAGCAGGCGGGGCGCGGGGGCTGTTTGGGGTTTTCCTGGCCCAGCTCCCGGCGCCTCCCAACTCGCAGGACCGCCTGCAGCTCCTCCCAGTGGGAGTGGGGGGCCAGCAGAAGGGAAGGGCGAGGGGCTCGGGCGAGAGGGGCGCGCAGCACAAGTCCTACCTGGCCGCCCGCACCCCCAGGCCAGCGCCGGAGCTGCCAGAGGCTGCGTTCCTCGCACACGTGCTCCAGCTCACACCTGAGACCGCACATCACCTCCCAGCACCGCTAAGGTTTCTGGGAGTGGTTCTCGCACTCAGTCCTCGCGAGAAGCAAAGAAAAAGCTCCCACGGGTGTAAATAAATGCCCTTCCAACTGGCCGGCTGGGCAGCGCGTGTGCACGCGGTTTGCAGTCTGCAGGCTCTGGGCTGCAACTGTTTCTTTCCCCCCATCCCCCGCCACCCCCAAAAGCTCCTTTTTTGGTGATGGGACATGCACCTGGTGGATACTGTTTCTCAGCCCACAGGGGACGTTCTGGGAGTCTGCAGAGTCAGAGGCCACTGGACCCACCCATCCCACCCCATCCCTGGGATCTCCTCACGCCTTCCCCCTAACAGGGTCTGTGCGTCCTCCCGCCCCCCAGCGCAGCTCCCTGGCTTGCAGCCGGCCACCCACCGACCCCCCACCCCACAGGGCCTGAAGCTGCTGCTTTCTCCCCCGAGGACTAAACAGTGCCCAGGCCCCAGCCTGTGTGTCTCTGTGGCTGAGCATGGACCCATGAACCAGCAGAACCTGGTTTGATTCCTGGTCAGGGCACGTGCCTGGGTTGCAGGCCTGATCCCCGGTAGAGGCCGTGCAGGAGGCAGCGGATCAATGCGTCTCATCGTTGATGTTTCTATCTCTCTCCCTCTCGCTTCCTCTCTGAAATCAATACAAATATTTTTTATTCTTTTTAAAATATATTTTATTGATTTTTTACAGAGAAGAAGGGAGAGAGAAAGTCAGAAACATCGATGAGAGTCATCGATCAGCCGCCTCCTGCACGCCCCACGGTGGAGATGTGCCCACAAGCAAGGTACAT
Source organism: Lasiurus borealis (assembly GCA_004026805.1). NCBI lineage: Eukaryota > Metazoa > Chordata > Mammalia > Chiroptera > Vespertilionidae > Lasiurus > Lasiurus borealis. Next base: position 9,614 of record PVJN01013640.1, read on the forward strand.
GCCCCCGACCGGAATCGAACCTGGGATCCTTTCAGTCCGCAAGCCGACGCTCTATCCACTGAGCCAAACCGGTCTCGGCAAAAAAAACATTTTTTAAATAAATACATTGTGCCCAAGAGGCAGGCATCACGCATTTCCGCAGAGCGTTTAGGCAGTCTCCGTCCATGAGCTTGAGGTGTTTGCAGGTGAGGTTCTGGGGGGAACACACACACATTCTAAGCTCTGTCCCCCAGGCAGGTGCTCAGGTGGGGTTTGCACCTCCTTCAGAGTCCTGCCTCGATGGCATAGGTAGCACTAGCACATCTCACTCTGGCATGCTGGAGGAGCTGGCACCTGCCTCCGCTGAGCCTCTGTTCCATTAATGTCAGAAGCTAATGCTCGGAGAAATGTATTAAATGTCCTAAGATCGCACAGCCCCTCTGTGGCAGAGCATGGATTCAACTTAAGGACTGTCCAACTGCAGTTCACACTTAGGCGCTGTACCACTATTGTCCTCGTAAACGGCCTTTCAAGGAGGGTTGGCCTTGAGACCTCTGTTATGCCCAGAGTTCGGGGTCCCCAATAATCCACCACTAAGGAGCCTTTTCCGATGCAAAAGCAAAGAGTCTTTATTCAAACCCGGGTTTGGCTCTCAGCCTCTTTCTGTCGCGGCAGTGAGGCCAGAGAGCAAGCAGGGCGGGAACAATGAGTTTTATGGGGTAGGATAATTAGGGGGTTTAGGAAAGTGACAAGGGTTACAGAGATTGGTCACTTGAATTGGGGTCTTTCTGTGGTTTAGCCTTATTAGGACCCTCGCTGTGTTCCTGGAGCTTCATTGGTCCATTTGGGTGGTGGTCGGGGAAGCTAGGACATTGCTGGCACACCTGTGGCCCCTCCCAGAAAAGAGAAGTGGTTTAGGCAGGGGACCCAGCCCTATAGGACAAGATGGAGGGGAGTTCATTTCCTTTCAACCTCCATCCCCTTCATTAGCTCAGTGGTCGGCAAATTGCGGCTCTCGAACCACATGTGGCTCTTTGGTCCCTTGAGTGTGGCTCCTCCACAAAATACCACAGCCTGGGCGAGTCTACTTTGAAGAAGTGGCATTAGAAGAAGTTTAAAAATTTGGGCTCTCCAAAGAAATTTCAATCATTGTCCTGTTGGTATTTGGCTCTATTGACTAATGAGTTTGCCAACCACTGCCTTAGCTCATTGATCCAAACTAGGGGGGCTAGTTTGTATTCCCTTCCTCAGCACATAGTCCAGCCCTAGCTGAGGCCTCGGGGCTGAGCCTAGGAGGAAGGCGCCTAGAGCCAGCAGATCTTCAGCACAGCCCGGAGCCCTGCTGCTGAGCAGTTAGTTCCTATCATCTCCGAGTGAGGCATGACATATTCCATACGCCCCGCTCTCCTGATAGATGTGAGGAAAGCACAGTGTCAGCCCCAGACATCAGCATGTGTCTATAAAAGTCATTATCCACATCACCGGGAAGAGAGAAGAACAAAGCATCTCCAGTTACAGTGTGGGAAAGAGGGAAGAAAAAACAAACAAAAAAAAACACCTTCCGAGCATATGCTTAATCACACTTCTGCACTGAGAGGGGGAAATTACCTGTAAATCTTTTTTCCTTTGTGGTGGCTGCGAAGCTGATGGACCTCCCTTCTGGAGATGGGTGTTTATAAATCCCTAATGGCTGCAGGAGAGAGCAGGGCCGCGCATTCCTGTGCCCAGCACATCAAAGCGTCTTTGTCTGCTATAAACTGGGACACACACCCTCTCCCACCGCCACCCCCAAGTGATTCTAGCCCGTGCCCTTTCGGAGCCTCTTTCTCTCTTTGTGGAATCCGTGGTAAGCTCAGTGACTGACCCCAGGGGTCACCCCACAAGCACTTTCCTGTTTGAAACTTGTTCTGCGGGTCACATTTCCACCGGCACTGAGTCATTGTCCTCCAGCCCTGACATCTACACCCCATTAGATGAAAGAGCCACCGTCTCCGCCAACCTGAATTCAAAGGCAGCAGGGATTTTTTGTTGTTGATGATGTCTCCATTTGTTTTCCGTTTTTAAAAATAAAGACCTATGTCACGCTTTTTTTTCCCCCTCTTACAAAAGCAATACATGTATGTCATAAATGCATTCAAATAGCAGAGAGGCAGAAAGCAGAAATTAAAAGCACCCATTAAAGCATCAAACAAAGCAGCGGCACAGTGAATGTGTTGGAATACGTCTTTCCAGACTCCTTCCTCTGCAGATATATCTACCCATTGAGTGTTGCAAAAGGAGATCGCATTTCACATTTTGGTAATGAACTTGGGTTTTTTTTTTTTTTCATTTGGCATTATGTGGAGAACATTTTTCCATGTCGTTAAGTATGCTGCATGATTTTTATATATATTTTGCAACAGGAACAAAGTTTGGTGTAGCTTTCTTCTTGCCTATAAAAGCAATTCACACTTAAAATTTCATATCCTCAGCTCCGGCCATTGCTCTCCTGAGGGTGCTGTAGAAATACGATGGTCAATCAGAAGAACACGTTCTTGATTTTTTTCCATTTGAAAAACAGGGACCTCGGTAATGTTCTCTTAAACAGCTCCGAGGGGGTTATGGCTAACTGACGTGGAGAGCTTCAAGCACTCAAGCACAAAGACGTTTCCATTTCTTTTATGTCTTCTACTCAGATGAGACGAGGTCCCTTCCCTTCCCTTATCTCCCCCACTATCAACTTGGAAGTGAGGCTGATGATCTCCCCACCCTCAGGAACCTGCCTCTCAGGAGCTATTCTACAAAATTCAAACCTCAGTATCACAAACCTTAGAACAAAAAGATCATCCCGGCTTCCCCCACCAACTACCAGAACACTGGGGTCTGCTCTGCCATTCGCTGCCACTGCTGTTTTTGCTTCTCGCCTTTTGGGGCCCTAGGACCAAAGGATGCTTCAGGCCAACTGGTGGTGATGCCAAACCAGCTCCCAGCATGGGAACCACTGTCCTGTGGGAGACGATGCCTCCATTCTCTCTACTGCAAGTCTAGCTCCAGATGCCTCTCACTGAACGCAGGTCCGTGGCCCTCCCACTCCCAGGGCTGACAGCCATTCTTCGGGTGGTGACAGCCAGGGCAACCAAGTCAGAAACACATTCAGGAGCCCATCACTTACCAATTCAAACAACTGTGAATTCCATTTTCTCCCCCAGGATCTACGGCCACATACCTGACATCATCATCTCCCTTTTCTTTCTTTCTTCCTTTCTTCCTTCCTTCCTTCTTTTCTTCCTTCCTTTCTTTCTTTCTTTCTTTCTTCCTTTCTCTTCTTTTTAAGAGTTTTTATAAGATTTTATTTGAGCCAAATTATGAGAATTACTGGGAAGCAAAATCTCAAATGCTTCCCTCTCATCTCCTTTTCAACACAGAGAGCACAAAGGATTTACTCATCCCCTGTTCGTTGGTAGTGGCTGAAGGATTCAAACACTCGAAACAGAGAACCTCACAGTCAGCTTTGTCTTTTTGACTCTGGAATATGAACATTGCTGGCTTTCTGCTTTCAAAACAATAGGGAATGCTAACATCTAAGAAGAAATCAGACCTTCTTCAAGAGTCCGGGGGAGAGAAAAGTCTCTCTACTCGTGATGGAGGAAGGAATAATTTCCCTACCTCCCCTTCTATTCTCCAACCCAAGCACAAGCAAGAGAACCACCTAGTACTACTTTTTTAAAAATATATATATTTTATTAATTTTTCACAGAGAGGAAGGGAGAGGGATAGAAAGTCAGAAACATCGATGAGAGAGAGACATCCATCAGCCACCTCCTGCACACCCCACATTGGAGATGTGCCCGCAAGCAAGGTACATGCCCCTGGCCGGAATCGAACCTGGGACCTTTCAGTCCACAGGCCGACACTCTATCCACTGAGCCAAATCGGTCTTGGCCCACCTAGTACTTCTTGCTACAGCAGTGAAAAACAAAACAACAAAACCAGCCAAGCTAAGTTTTAAGTAGGTCACTGCTACACAGCAAAATTAATCTTTGATGGATCTCTCTCTCTCTCTCTCTCTCTCTCTAAATGAATAATCACTGATTGTTCGGAGAGAAATAACCTGACACCGTGAAAAACTCAAGTTGTTTTTGCCCTGCCTCTTAGCACCACAAGACTTTAGGCCAAGTATTAAACTCTCTAAAACCCAAATTCTCTCTCTGCCTAAGATTGGACTTGACAGTGGGAACTTAATACCCAAAGTCTGATAGACAGTCTCTGCCTGCCTGGACAGTGCGTAATATTTCACTACCAACATTCCCTGTAACAACTTATTTTTCTGCGCATTCCTATTTTATAACTGGAGGCCCAGCGCGCATGGAGCGTGAGTAGCTCGCTTCCACTTGCCTTAGCTGGCTGTGCCCCACTCTCTCTCTCTGCCCTTAGTAGCTCGAGCCCCACCCTGCCCATGGCAGAGAGCTGCTACTCTTTTGGTCTTGACAGCATTACAGCGTGAGGGCCATGGGCCTTTTATATAAGAGATTTCCTGCGGGGGCGGGGAGACCCTGAAAATCCAAATACTTTCTCAAAAATGTGGGAATCATTAAAGAACCCTAGCTGGGTGACATAGTTGATGTACTATATAATTTACTAACTGTCTGACTCTGATCAAGCTGTTAGCATCTCTGAACTCAGTTTCCTCAACTGTAAAAAAATAAATAAATATAACAACACGAATTCTACAGGCCAGGCACTAGTCTAAATGTATAGGTATATTAACTCACTAAAACTTCATAATTACAGCTCTATAAAGTAAATACTATTATTATCATCATCCTTATAGGTCAGGAATTTGAGAAATGAGAGGTTAAGTGACTTTTTCAAGGTCACACAGCTAAGAAGTGGCAGAGCCAGGATTCAAACACAGAGTCCATATGTGTAAATGCATGTCACACCACCTGTGGCTTTAATACTTTGGAATGACTTACTTTCTAAAAATTGTTGAAAGGATTAAATGTATGCGAGACACTGTACCTGATCTGATACACACTAAATCCTCAATATATGCTTCAATAATACTATATTATTACTTTCTAGATAATTGGATAAAGTGTTATGCTGCTAGTTGAAAATTATAAAAACTACTAGGAGCCCAGGACAAGATTCAAAATTGCATGGCACCACCCATCCCCAAGTTGCCAGTCCAGCACTGCCTCCCTCTCTGCGGCTGATCAGGCCCTCCCCCATTGCAGGCCTCTGCTGCCTGCCCCTGATGCTGCACACACAACTTCCTCCAGTCCAGTCAACCTATTACAGCATCCCGGTTAATTAGCATATTTCTCTATTTTATATATATATAGATAGATATGGCAACATAGAGAAATTAAATGTTACATAGTAAATGGAAGTAAAAGATAAAATAGTAAAATGCTTTGGTCGTGCCTATGCACAAATTATATTCACATTTCATAAGTACAGTAGTCAGTTATGGCTGCCTAAAAACAATAAGCACTTCTTCTTATATGTCTGCTACTTAGCTGTGGATCTACACATTTAGACTGATCTCACATGGGCAGCTTTGCATCATGCGACTGTCCAACGGGGCTTGTCTCCATGGTGCAGATGGAAGTCAGATCTGCTCCATGCAAGCCCATTCTGGGTCTCAGGTTGAAAGGGCAACAGCCGGCTGCAGGAAGCTCTTCTGTGGCACTGACAGTGGTACAAGAAGGCAAGGCCAACTGCACCAGTGTGCTTCCAGCTCAACTCACAGCATAACACGCCATTGATCAAAGTAAATATGGCTGAGCACAAACCAGATGAATGAGAAAGTCACTCCACACCCTATGAGACCAAAGCATGTCACATGGCTAAGTCCAACATCAACTGACCAGGAATATATGTTTTTCCTCTGGAAGTGGAGGCGAGGTAGTAAATAGTTTTTGAACAATAATCTACTCTAAGAGGGATGAGATAGAAATAGAGAAAAACTAAGAAAGATGATTAGTTTGGTAAAATCATGGGTATTTGACCTTTCTTCCCAAAATGATACCTATTATTTTATTGTCTTTAAGAGTGAAGGAGGGAAACCTCAAGAATCAGTCCTAAAAGAAAATGCAAAAAGGAAAGACTAACACTAAACAACAATTGATCAGTCATTCCACAAACATTCGCTGAGCCCCTCCTATGCTCAGATAAATCTAGTTCCTGTCACTGAGTAACTCATAGTCTAGTCAATGAATGATAATATTAATGACGATAATAATATTTATTAAGTGTATCATATCCCAGATACTGTATCAAACCATTGACATGTATAATTTTCTGTAATACTATTAGGAAATCTCTCTCAAGAAGGTTCTATTGCAATCCCATTTTATAGGAAAAAACTGAGGCACAGAAAGGTCAGAATAATGTATTCAAGGTCACCCAGTTGGCATGTTGCAGAACCAGAATTCCAATGCGCAGCCCATTATTCACACCTTTGTATTTCCAATTGCTGTGCAGGGGTGTGGAAATTGGACGATGGAGAAGGCTGATAGGAAGATAATATATTTATTTGAAACACAGTGATTTAAGGAGAGCCCTATGGGTAGATACCCTTGACCATCAGAAAGAGGAACAAGTGGGTCCTAGAGCAAATTTAGCCGGAAGCATCGCTGGAAGCAAAAATGACTACTTTGGGCACATCAAGAGAAGACAAGAATCTTTGGAAAAGACAATACTGCTGGAGAAAATAGAGGGTGGCAGCAAAAGAAGAAGAAAATAGGAGATGGATTGGCTCCATAAACTATAAACTATAAACATGAGTCTCCAGGAGCTGAGCAGGGCTATTGAAGACACGACACTGTGGACATCACTCATTCATAAGGTCACCAGTAGTCAGAGCTAACTCAAGGACATGTAATAGACATATTCAGGCTTCAGACCCTGCACTCTTAAGCCCTTCACTCCCCCTTCACACATATTCCTTTAACCCAGTGGTCGGCAAACTCATTAGTCAACAGAGGCAGCTGGTGAGCCACATGTGGCTCCTTCCCCTGTTCCTTGGAAGCAAGCCCTCTTCCTATCCATGAATTAAAGGATTACTGAATTGCTGACACAAAAAGTCCCTTCTCTGGGAGGATTGGCAAACCCAACGCCTCCCCTTTAAACATGTACCTAGCAAATCTCACAGGCACGTGAGGGCCAACGATGGCAGATTGTAGTAAGGAAACTGACTTTTTGGTCAGCGTGGAGAAGACAAAAAGGATGGAAGACTCAACAATGTTCATTTTCTAAGTTGACGGAGGTTTAGTAAATCCACTATAAGGTGGTGCCTAGCTTTCTCCAGCTCAGAAGGGAGCAGCAAAAATAAAAGCTTGCACCACAGCATCAGGGAACTGGGTGAGGCAAAATGGAAGGTTTCCAAATAACAAGGACTTTTTGCATGGAAAGAGTCCATCAAGCGAAGGCCAATGGGTGAGTCCTTTTCACAGGGGCAAGGTGAGGAAGCAGATGAAGTGGGTGGTGAAGATGGGGGTGGGGGGCAAGGTGTAGATGGATATGGCTACCTCCCCATATCCCAGAAGTCAATACCTATTCCCCTCAGCTTATCTTTCTACCTCACTTATCTGGAGGCAGCTTTCAGAAAATACCAAGCAGCTGAGGTTAAGAACACCAAAGCCCATTCAGACCACTTTACGACTTCCTTCTTGACTTTTGAACCTTGCCCAGACCAGCCTGGAGCCGCCTTGATCTGAGGTGGCAGTTAAGAAGAAAACAACCTCCCCTCCCCCTGAAATACAACAAAACTCCAGAACACGGGAGCCAGGTAAACACTGGCATGGAACTCGGCTCTTTCAAAACAGTGGCAATATTTCATCCATCGGCCACTGAGCCTGAGGATGCAAATAAAAACCAGCAGCCAGCAGAGAGCAGAGAGACGGATGAATCTGATGGGAAGGAACCTGCTTGTGTGTAAGGGTCCAGTTTAACGCATCACAAAATGACCGGACAAGTAGCTGATGAAAGGCACGGCTAAGTGTGAGCTGCAGTCAGACAGCCCTTCCAGCGGAATTCCACAGGCAGGCTGCCGGCGGTTCCTCCTTCTTAGAAATGACAGCCAAGCATATTAAGTACAATAACAGGTCGCATATTTCAGAGGGTTTTGTAAAGCTTTCCCTTCACACAGGCCCAGCAGCTCTGCGGCTCCCCCACCCTCCGTGCTGCTTCCCACAAAGGCCTGGGGAAATACATTGCTCTTTGGGGAGCCCCTACCTCCCCATTCCTCGGGGGTGTCTGCTGTGCCATCCTGTGGGAAACCCTGGACAATCCCACAAAGATGGGAAAGGAACCGCCTGAGGCAGGGGGGTCTGTCCCAGGGGCCCCCTGTGCGGTGTGCCAGGTGATCCCTGAAAAAGGCTGCAGGGAGTGGTGGCCTCCAGGGACCCCACGTTTCAATGAAGTCAAGAGGTGGCCCTTTGGACACACTCCCCGTGTCTCCTGGTCTCTTTGTTTTTGCTGTTTCCTCTCTGCTTTCTTGATCATCTTATCACAAGTCCTGTCAAGAGGTGACCTTCAAATCAACTCTTGCAAAGGTCCCACTTTTTAAAAAATTCATTGATCTTTGTTGTTGAAAGGATGACAGATGTCCCCTTCTGTCGCCCTCTACCCATGGACTCCTTCGAGTCCACCCGCTTACCCCCCACCCCATGCCTTCACCACTCTATTGTCTGTCCACCAGGTCCCACTTTTTTTTTTAATATATATTTTATTGATTTTTTATAGAGAGGAAGAGAGAGGGATGGAGAATTAGAAACATTGATCAGCTGCCTCTTGCACACCCACCACGGGGGATGTGCCCGCAACCAAGGTACATGCCCTTGACCGGAATCGAACCCTGGACCTTTCAGCCTGCAGGCCGATGCTCTATCCACTGAGTCATACCAGTTTTGGCAGGTTCCACTTTTAAAGAATGTGATCTGGGTCCCTGCTGTAGGGTACGTGTCTGGTGGAAGATTAGGGCCCCATTCTGTGACTAGTTGAAGGCTTTGGTTTACCTCGGAACAAGGGTCACAGAGAGGGCAGGGGACAAGGGGCAGAGGGAGTAGGTGGAGGGGAAGTGGCAAAAGCAGGAGAAAGCACAGAGCCCCTGCGGATATGAATGAAAAACTAAGGAGGAGGTGGGAGGCAGGTCAGGCCTGAGCAAATATGAAACTTAAAAACCTCACGCTCAGTGATGTGAGCCAGTTACAGGAGGACAAATCCTGTGTGATTCCATTCATATGAGGAACTTAGTGGGGTCAAACTCATAAGAACAGAAAGTAGAAGAGTGGTTTTGGGGGGTTGGAGGGAGGCAGTGGTGGGGGTTCTTGGGTAATGGATATGGAATATGAAAGAGTTCTAGAGATGGGCTGTCATGCGCAACAGATGATTATACCTAATGGCTTTGGACAGAATACTTAAAAACCGTTAAAATGGTCAATTTCATTATATATATATATATATATGTGTGTGTGTGTGTGTGTGTGTGTGTGTGTGTGTATGTGTATATATATATCTCTTACCACAAAAGGATAATTTTTTATGGTATGGGGTAAGGAGCAGTGGTAGTTTAGTTAGTTGTGCAGAAGACCTAGTCTGGCTAGAAGATTGAATGTCACTCAGAAATTCAGGGGCTGGGAGCAGGGAGCTGGGGGATAGGGTGTCCAGCTGGACCACCAGGCCTCTCTAGGAAATGAACTTGGGAACCTGTTGTCTTTCCAACGGACCCAAGGGAGATGAGTCCCTCACAGGAAACCATCCTGAGTGTGCAGCAGACACTCTCTGTTCTTACTCACCCAGGAGGTGGCCTAGGGACACAGTAGCAAATGGGGCTCCCCTTCCCTAAAGAAACCAACCGCCCAGCTGGTGTGGCTCAGGGGTGGAGCGTCAACCTATGAACCAGGAGGTCATGGTTTGATTCCTGGTCAGGGCACATGCTTGGGTCTGAGGTTTGATCCCCAGTGTGGGGCACGCAGGAGGCAGCCAATCAATGATTCTCTCATCATGGATGTTTCTATCTCTCTCTTCCTCTCCTGTTCTCTCTGAAATCAATAATTTTTTTTAAAGAAACCACACAAAAGACTTTCTAGGAAAGCTGGAATAAAACTGGGAATTGTGCAGATTAATTTTCAGATTAGAACTAAAACACCTGGCCAATCTTACCACAGAGAGGTCACTAACACTGTACAGGACGGGAGCCAGAACAGGTTGTGGTACCTAGAACTCCTGTGAAGGAGGCAGAGTGTGCAGGGGCATGGACGGGGCTGCCTGGTTCTGGCTTTTGCAGGAGGGCCATCCTCCCAGGCTCAGCTGGGGAACCACCGTGGGGGAAGGCTCCGCCTCACAAAGGAGTCGGGCTGGTGGCTCCCGTGGCATCCTGTTTGCCACAGGCAAGCATCTATCTTGTCTAGGGCTTATTTTTGTCTCTGGCCTCGGCTTGTGGTTCCCAGCACTGTGTCTTGGCTCATATAGCATTTCTTCCCTGGTTTATTAAAAATTAGAGAAATCACCTAATAAATCTATTTTTCCCTTCAAAGCTCTTCAACAGTGGCTGAAGTCACAACGCTGCCTATTTCCCACAGCAGGAGGCTAACAAAATAACTGGTGTGTTCAAGAAAACAAAGGGAAAATCTTTAATTATTCAGAAGCCTCCCACTCGGAGTGCTAAATTTACTTGCCTCGCTTTGATTTAAAGAGGCAGAACGACACCTGAGCAGCTAGTGGGCTGCAACGCCAGCCATTAGCATACATAGAGGTTTGCCTCCCTTTGCATGATAAAGACATGTATGTTTAAACAGTCTTCCTTGAAGACGGGGTGCTTAATGAGAGAGAGCACCTCTAGCAGGTCATCTTTAAAGTTTCCCTTCCACACACACATTCAAAAACCTCTACCTCAACTCTCCTTCGATTTCTTAAAATTATTGAGTCACAGAATTCTGGCATTTGAAAGGAACTCTAGCATCCTCTAATAGGATACCTTATTTTTATAGATGTCCAGGATTCTAAGAATATTCAAGGATATCTAATCTGACACCAATGCTCCCCATCAGATGTCTTATAATTCATACACAAATCTTCTTAGCACCCCAATAGTATTTTATACATATTTCCATGAGGGCTTCGTTTATTTAATGTAATTATTTCTTTTACAAGTGTAAACTTCTATTTATTTTCTATAGAAAGGTAATATGTTAATATGATGGGTGATTTAAAAAGTAAGAAGAATATGTTATTCTATCCTGTAGACATCTAGTTGCCTCCCCAAAGGCAAGTAATGTTAACAATTTTTTAAGTATCTTTTCTGAGATTTTATGTAAAGATACATAAGTATATTCTATTCTTTCCTCTTTTACACAAATACTTTCACATCAGTGTGCACCTGCATCTTAATGTATTTTGAGGATCTTACCTTTTTAAAAAAATATATATGTTTTCATTTATTTTTAGAGATATAGAAACATTGTTCATATGTTGCTTCCTGCACGCCCCCTACTGGGGATGGAACCCAGAACCTGGACCTGTGCCCTGACTGGGAATGAAACCCTAACTTCCTGGTTCATAGGTCAACTCTCAATCACTGAGCCACCCTGGCCAGGCTGCTGTAATTATTTATTTACCTGATCCTCTCCCAGGCCCCATCCTTCATTCGAATAGGAGCCCATCGGTCCTACAAAAACGCATGATGGGCCAGAACTTTTTGGCCGGAGGACTGTGGTTGGACAATCTCTTGTCAATTCTGTTGTCTTTCACATTACTCTCCTTTACCATCTCCTGTGTTGTCTCTTTCTCAGGACTCCCCCCTCCCATTCCCCACCAGGCTCAGCAAGGCAAATTCCAACACAAAGACAGTTTCCTTCCTAGGAATTCTGGTGCCAGCTGTTAGATAATAAATTATGGAGGCCTTGTACTCTATCTCGATTAAAAACATGTCTTGTTCTCACTATGGTAGACCCAATAAGAGACTATGACTCACCCTGGCTGGTGTAGCTCAGTGGTTAGAGCATTGGCCTGTGCAACAACGAGTCCCAGGTTCAATTTCTTGGTCAAGGGCACATAACTGGGTTGCAGATTCAATACCTAGCTAGCCTGGTTGGAACTCATACGAAAGGCAACCAATAAATGTGTCTCTCTCACATTGATGTTTCTCCTATCTATCTATCTATCTATCTATCTATCTACCTACCTGTCTCTCTATCTATCTATCTATCTCTCCTTCCCCTCTCTCTCCCCTCCCCCCCTCACTTAAACCCTCTCTAAAAATCAATGGGAAAAATATTCTCAGGTGAGGATTAACAAAACAACAACAAAAAGATTATGACTCACATATGACAACTAAATAATTAATTTCATGCACTTTTATAGAGACCTTCCTCAAGTATTTTCTGAGTGCCACTCACTGCGCTAAGGGCTCTGCTGAACCACTCACTCTGCACAGAAACCCCATCAGAAAAAAAAAAACAGTATCATTATCTCTATTTTGCAGATAAGAAAACTTAGGCTCATTAAAGTTGAGTAAATATCTGGAAATCATGCAGCTAGTAAGTGAGGAGGGCAAATTTGAGACCAAGACTATCTTCCTCCAAATCCAGACTCTTTCCAATAATACTACACTATTTACAAAAGTTACATTTCCCTTCTGAGGACTGTGCATCATGATACTGGGGTGTCATAGCGTAAGAATCCTGTGGCAGAGGCAGAAATTTCCCGCTTCAGATGCCACTTGCACATAGTAGGTCCCCAGGTTACCCACAACCTCTGTCCAATTTGGCTACAAATCAGAGGTCACCATGATCCACTCCTCAGCTTTGATTAATTTGCCAGAGTGGCTCACAAAACTGAAAGAAACACTTGTTTATATTTACCAATTTACTAAAGGAGACCACAGATGAACAGTTAGGTGAAGAGATACATAAAATGAGCCTTGGGAGGGTCCTGAGGTAGGAGCTTATCCTAGTGCATTTGGGGGCTAGGGGTGTCACCTTCCTGGTGTGGATGTGTTCACCAGCAGGGAGGATCTCAACCACCTGTATTTTCAAGATTTTATGAAACCTTCATCACATAGGCATGATCAATCACTAACTCCATTTTCAGCCTTTCTCCGATCTCAAGAGAATGGGGCTGAGTATTCCAAGCTTCTAACTATGGCTTGGTCTTTCTAGTTGTCTAGATCAGTCTTCATCCAGAACCATCAGGAGATTCATGCATAGTCCCCTCATTAAAACAAAAGACACTCTTATCATCCTTGAAATTACAAAGTGATGTGTGAAGAACCTGGGTCACAGACTGACATATATTTCCTATTATCACCTCACAAGCCACTCATGGCCATAAGCAACTCCTATCTGACATAAGCCCACTCTAACTCTCACTCCATACTATACTTAGAGGACTCACTCTTTAGCATCACTCTCTATTGACCTTCTTGCTGGAGAAGAATTGGAAAGCACAACTGGATGGCTTTACCCTGCCCTATGCCCTGTCTGCCAGCCAAGTATAGTCATGTCTGTGGCCAGTGGTTCCTGACTAGGACTTAGAACATAATACCCGGTAATGACCTGGAGACTGACTCCAGATTCCTGACTTGTACTGACCTCTTATCTCCTGATCTCCTAAAAGAGTGAACCTCAAAAGAGCCCAACAGTGAAATGTCTGCCATTACTCCCTTGGTCTTAAAAGGTCCTTTATAGCTTACATAGCATGTTCATGAGCAGAATTTATTTTGATCGTCACAACAACTGTGGCCAATGAACAGGGACAGTATTGGCTGGAGTCCCCATTTGAGAGCTCAGGAAACTGGAACTTGGAGAGGCTAAGTTATTTGCCCAAGGCACGGAGCCAGGATACAAACTCAGCCCTTTGATGCCAAGGTCCCCACCCTTTCCAATGTGCCAGTGTTTCCAAAAGACTTCTTAGATTCCATTGAGAGAAGCCTGAGACACAGCTTAGTCCAGGCAACCTCCTTTGATGTAAATTTGACTGGCCATGAACTCCCTGTCTCTACCCAATATCTGAATTAACTCATCATCATCAAAAGACAGATCCACTCAACTGAATCAAGTGAATGCCCACATGGCGTTCCAAAATCAGTGAAATCAACACCATCTGTAGCCACTCGCTATAATAGGCTATGTTGACATGAAGGACACCGATAGTTCTGTAAACACCCAGCAGATGAATCACTTATGTGAGAACAATGGTATTTGTTTTCCTGTTGCTCAGAGTATGGCAGGAGACAGTAACCAGTGAGGCTGAGAAGACACTAGCACCCAGAGAAGACAGATGTGAGGGAAAATTGGGGCTTCCCAATTAGTCAGGAGGGGCTTCTTGGGAAGACACTATCAGAGGCCGTTGAATTCAGAAATGAAACAAGTTCAGGAAGGTAAGTGCAAACAGAGGCAGAAATTGGAGGACAATAATCAGAACCAGCACTCTACTTGCATGGAACTAGATAGTTCTTAAGTGTGAGAAACAAAAATTGGCTCTGGCTGATGTAAGCACAAAGGAAATTTGTTGAAAAAACAATGGGTACGTTGCATAATTGCCAAGAGTTCTGGAGGACCAGGCTTTGAAAATGGACAGGAACAAAGAGACGCTAGGCAGCCAGAACCATTTGAAACCTCACCACTCAACCATCCTAGCACTGGACACAGAGAATCAGTTAGCTCATTTTACAACAATGCCAACTAACAAATGACCACAGACACGCAGTGACACTTGATAATAAGTGTTTGTTGCTCATGTGACTAGTGTCACTGAGAGGCTGGTAGGCAGCACTGCAGTCTTGACTGGGCCAACCTTGAGGCTCCATCTTGGCCAGCTATTGGCTTCTCTAAGTTGGCTTCAGCTTAGGTGACTGGGATGACTCATGTGGATGAAAAACAGAGGTTCTATAGAAAGGAATCTCACAAGGTGATCTTATCATAAGTTTTTAATTGAGCAGGTCATGGTGAGTAGCCATGCCACAGGTCTATAACTTCTTTAGTGAAAGGTTTTAAGTCATCCCTGTCTATTGTTCTTGTGCATCTAGTTCAGTGGTTCTCAACCTTCCTAAGGCCGCGACCCTTGCATACAGTTCCTCATGGGGTGGTGACCCCCAACCATGAAATTTTGCTACTGTTATGCATCATGATGTAAATATCTGCATTTTCCGATGGTCTTAGGCGACCCCTGTGAAAGGGTCGTTAGACCCCCAAAGGGGTTGTGACCCACAGGTTGAGAACTGTTGATCTAGTTTAACATACCTTTGAAATACCCTCAGGAATACACCTCAAAGTGGGTATTGATCCTCAAGAGAACACATAATGTTGTTAACAATCTACACCTCAATTTCTCCAATTTTCCTTATGTTCCCTCCTTAAATTTCAAATGCATAAAAGAAGCTGCAAAAACTGTTATTCTCTGGAGAATTTGAGATCTTGCTCCCCAGCATATGTCTCCAGTTTGGTTCAAATTAACTTGTATAAAAACTCTCTACAGGTTTGGACACCTCTCATGCCAAGACTCAGCTCTGCTCCATCTGGCTCTCATCCTCCAGCGTGTGGAGACCCGGCATGTTCTCGTGGCGAGGGCGGAGGAACAAAGGAATTGCACAGGCACCTATGCCTCTTGAGGTCTAGGCTTAGAACTGGCAACGCCAACCCCTTATTGGCCAAAGCAAGTCACAAAATCAAGCTTGGTTTAAGGAGTGAAGAAATAGACTCTGCCTCATTAGCAAGGGAAACTGCCAAACCACACAACAAAGAGCCTGACATCGGGTTACAGTTACACAATCACTCCACCACTCACAGGAAACCACAGTAACACCTCTGCCACTTCTGCCCGGGAACTGTGCCTGGCTGGCTTCCTTCACTGCCACCATCGCCTGTGTAGCTTCTCCATGCTTCTTTGCATCCCGACTCCAGATTTAGATTTCAGGGCAAACATAACAGGATAGTTGGGACTAGATAATGGTGTTATACACAAAATGCATAGAAACCACTAGAAAAGAGAGTATTGATATTTTTTTCACTGCATTAGGACCTATAAGGTGGGAAATAAACATAGAAAAGAACTTCAGATACTGAAGAGCCAAAAATCTGACAGTTGTTCTTTGAAACCACCCTGTGTCTGTTGGGGTACATAATAGAACATCCCCAATTCTTCACCCCTTTTGGATCTATGCCCTTTGCACTATAGATTGCTCTGGCCTCCTTCTATGGACAGTGTGACATGCCTCACCCTTTGACATTCATGTGATCCATGGGCTCACATTGGCCCATGGGATGTTAGCAGATGTACCATAAGCAGAGGCTCGCCAGGGGCTCGCACACTGAGACTTGTTTTCTTATACCTCTGCCACCACCACGGAAACATGCCTAGGTTAGCCTGACAGAGAATGAGAGACAGGTGGACCAGAGCAGATGTTCCCAGCTGTTTCACCCTAGATCAGCCAGCTGACAGCTAGACAAGCCAGAGACATATGAGCAAACCCAGCCTAGGTCAGCAAAACCATCTAGTCAACCCCCAGCAGAACCAAACACGTGTGCAATAAATGCTTATGATTATATGCCCCTGAGGTTTGACCGTCATTTGTTACAAAGCATTACTGTGATGATGGATAACTGATACAATCTGCCAGCTGTTTACATATAAATAAGCTCATTTCATTCTCCACCTTTAAGTTTGATATCGGACTTTTCATTTGCATGGAGAGGTTAGGCAAACGGTCTAAGGTTACCCAGGGGGGATTTGATGGTGGCTTTCCTAAAACAGAAGCCACTCTGAATAACCCTGGAACAGAGTGAGAAAGGAGTTCATGACTCTGACATGGTCTTGTGGGACAGGGCCTTTCCTCGCCTTCCGTAGGCCGAAAGTGACTCTAAACTGAGCCAGGAAACTTGGACAATAACCGAGAAACTATTCCAAGGCTAGTCCCACTAGTCAACTCTGGGAACAGTGCAAGGTCATTCCCTGTCCTGGAAAGTTGTTGAAATAAGGGAACCATCAAGAACCTAGAAATACTTGAATTATTTGTGATTTCTCCTTGTAACTGGCTTAGCTCTGATAGGATTTGGTCTGTCACCCATTCCTAAATGGCTGAAAGGGTTAAATTGATACAAATAACTCCACAGAACCTAAGTTAGTATCACAGATACACTGTGTTGTGACAACATCTATCAGCATGCCTGGCACACAGTAGAATGCTCATATATATTGGGCCCCTTCCTTGCCCTCTAATACCTCATATTTAAGGACTCATATCACCAAGCCTTTTAATTTTGCAAATCATAGCTTGGAACCTGAGAGGCCCAAAGTTATGTGTTGGTTCAACATATACAGTATGGGCCTACTATGCACTAAATAACAAGAATATAGAGAGCTGGAGCTAATCTTGAGAAATCGACTGGGAAACAGCAGTTCTCAGAACCATATTTAATTACTAACATCACCAAAGTCCCGAGTGAGCTATCACAGCACCACATTTGGAGAAAAATAATGAAAATGTTAAATTTATATTATGTTTAAAGGTGCTTTTATTCACTTAATCTCTATTAAAAGATGCCATTTCCTGCATTATGAGTATATTGTAAATTTTCCATTTTTTAATACATAAAAGCCAAAATCTTTATTAGCTTTGACACATATCTACTGTTGCCTAAGTCCACAAAACTATAAAAATCCCACTTTACAGCTGATAATATAAACTTCACAATAACATAAAAGCTAAATTTATTCATTCATTTAAACTCTATGAAAGACATCACAAATTATTATTTTAGCGCCTGGAAGATAAATAGGCTTCAAAGGCAAAGGATCTTTTCCCAAGCAGCTCCTGTCTGCAATGCCACATTTTGAGGAAGAATTGGCAGAAAGTTCAAGAAAAACATCTCAAGGCCAAATCTAGAGGAAGAGTTGCTATAATAACAAAGTTTAATTGCCAAGAAGACCTTTCCATTATTGCATATGGGCACCAACCAGCACTTAACAGTAAGACCGAGATGTACGATCCCTATCATCTCATTCCAGGAATAATTCTGTAACCATTTGAAGGGCTGTCTAACTTCATTCTTGCTTTCAAAGTCTTTTCTTTGAAGATGGAGTTCTGCCTGTCTAGGCATGTGCTTCCCACACAAACCTGAACTTAGAGATCCATAGATTGGCATCCACAGACCAACTTCTTCAGCAAAAAGGCCAGCCCCTGTGCAGCAAGAAGGAAGCAGAGTCTGGAGGGAATGGGGCAGGATAAGCCAAGTTTTGATTAAGAAGTTCTGAGGAGGAAGGATGGGAAGCACAGGGAGAAATGAACAGGTAAAGCAGGCTGGGTGTGATTCCTTCCATCAGCTGGTGATGTGTATGTGTACTCAGGGTAGCAGGACAATCCTGATGACCTATGAAGTAAGTGTTGGGGTAAGAAGGAGACCATGTCTAGCACATCACAGAAGCTCAATAAATGGCTGGGCAATGAATGGCTCATTTTACTACAGTGGACTAACTGCTTTAGCAATACTTATTTTCTCCATATGCTAAAAAAATCACAGTCAAAATTATCTTTGAAAATGCATCAAATTGCCCATAAAAGTCAGAAATTTTTTTTATTGCATCTTCTTTACAAATATATTTTATTGATTTCAGAGAGGAAGAAAGAGGGAAAGACAGAAACATAAATGATGAGACAGAATCATGGATTGGCTGCCTTCTACACTCCCCTTCTGGGGATCAAACCCACAACCTGAACATGTGGCCCAACAGGGAATCAAACCATGGCCTCCTAATTCATAGGTCAACACTCAACCACTGAGCCATATCTGCTGGGCTCTCGTGCATCTTAATAGTGATATTTATACCAACACACTGGTATCTCTCACCAAGCTCATCAGAGGCAGGTGTTCCTCCAGCAATGGAACCAGTGACTAGTATTTTATTTTAATAAGTATAAGACAAAGCAGCTGGCTTGTGTTAGAAATCATGTCATAAGAAACAATGCATTCCTCCAATCACCAAAAAACACATTTAGGGTAGTAAGAGGCACATATTAAAGGGACACATGGGAACTCAGGCCAAGTAGGAGAAAGCAAATTTCCTCTCTGACCTTACACCCAATCCAAGATAGAAGCTCACAGAGCAGAATAGAGACTAACTAGTCCCCTACCTGCAAAATCAGCGTGAACTTTGGTATCACACAATTGCACGACCTTTTCTCCTTCTTTGGTTTTCATCCTCACCCCCTTGCTGGATGCTGCTTGGAGCATTTTCTTAACATATCACTCAGCACCCGGACCCACAGCACAGGGACTGCTTTAGGAAAACCTAACTGAAGATACTTAACAACCTGGGTCTTCTCACTACAGCAGGACCTAAAATTGTAAACTTACTCTCCAGTAATCCCAATATCCATCCAAAACTCCACAACACACTGAATTACTTGTACCATTCCCCAAACTCAATCCACATTAGCCTGTATTCTTACCTTCACAACTATTGTCCTCACTATAGAGAATTCTCTGAACTCACTTCTTTCCAAATGGACCTTCCCTGTCTCTCCCAGACTGTCACTCAGTCTGCTGCTCTCTCATGGCCCAGTGTATACGTTGCTATTAGGGTACCTGCATGGCTCTAAGGTTGTACTGCCGGGGTTCAAATCCTGGTTCTGTTACTTCCAAATGGGTGGCCTCAGACGAGTTACTTCATCTTCCTTTTACTTTGTTTCCACATCTGTAAAATGGACATAAAAGTCAAATCCTCTTTTGAGTGTTCTTATGAAAATGAATGAGAAAATCAGCATGCAAAGCACTTATAGATGATTAGTCCATAGTACATGTTAACTGGTTCTTTGTATTGTAATTATTTGTTTGGGAGTTTGTTTTCCTTGTTAGCTCCTCAGGGGCAAAAGTCATATCACACTCATCTTAATAGATGTATGTTAAATAAATAAATATGCTTCATCAAAGAGCAGTTCTCTGGAGAAGGATTAACACTTTAAATTGGTGGTGCTAAATTCCTTAGAACTCCATTATTTGCATATGACCTTCATGATTTTTCTTCACAGCCTGTACTATTATTCATTATATTTCATTCAGTTAAGTTTATATCAAAACAATATAAGTGAACAAACAAAACAGAAATAAATTCACAGAGAACAGATTATGGTAGTCAAATGGGAGGGGTATGTGGTTGGTGGGTAGGGGAAAATGGTGATGGGCTTAAAAAGTACAAATTCCCAGTGATAAAAACAGTCTTGAGTATGCAAAATACAGCACAAAGAATATAGTCAATAACATTGTAATAACTGTATATGGTGTCAGATGGGTGCTACACTTACCAGGGTGATCACTTTGTAAGTTATATAAATGTCTAATCACAATGTTGTAAACCTGAAATTAATATAATATTGATGTTAACTATAATTAAAAAATAAATTTAACAAAAGAGTAACCAGATATAAAAGTTTCCTGCTAAATGTTGGCTAGATAGCCAAATAAGGATTTGAACCCTGGTCTCACTCTGTGGTCTTACATTAAGCAACTTTTCTTTTTTTGAGTGAAAAAATAAGATGTCATATTAGGGATATAAAAGAAAAGTTGGGAAAAAAAACAAGATGGTTGCATAGGTAAACACCTAAATGGCTGACTCGCACAACAGTTCAAAACTACAACTAAAAGACAAAACGGACATCATCCAGAACCACAGCAAGGCTGGATGAATGGAAATTCTACAATTAGAAGGAAAGAGAAGAGCACACTGAGACTCAGAGAAGCTGTAGGAGGCAAAGATACTGAGACACATGCTCAGAGAGGACTTGCAACTGAGTGCACAGCTGACTTTCTCAAGTGGGAGGGATACCTGCACTGAACTCCAGTTCCAGGTGAGACTCTGGGGACCCAGACTCATTCGGGGAGAAACTGGACTGTCCAGCAGCTGGTGAAACTCAGGGCGGCTTTCTCTCAGTGGTGTTTACAGCGATTACCACAGGGAACTGAGACAGAGGGGCCTATTAGGGCAGGGCTGATGACAAACCGATGCTGTCTGCTTCACCTGAGACTTCACCCCATCCAAGCTGAGCACAGAGGCTTTTGCAAGTCTTGTCTCAAAGGGTGTCTCCAGCACAGAAGTTCTCCCAGCATAGACACAGCTGATCCTCACAGCCAATTGGCCTGGAGGTCAATTCTGCCCAGTGATACCAACAATAATCAAGGCTTAACTTCAACAGGACTGTGCACACAGCCCACAAAGGGGTGCACCAAGTGTCCACCTTAGGTAAGTGGGGAGGCTGAGCTACTGGGCCCTATAGGACACCTACCACACAAAGCCACTCTATCAACTCAAGGAAGCAGCCAAAATGCAGAGACAAAGAAACAGAACACAAATGAAAGAAATGGAGGAAAGCAAATGACTGGATATAGAGTTCAAAACCACGGTTATAAGGTTTTTTAAGAACTTTCTAGAAAAGGCCAATAAACTTAGTGAGACCCTCGAGGAAATAATAAACGACCAACTAGAAATTAAACATACACTGAAATAAAAAATATTATACAGAGACCTAACAGCAGACTAGAGGACTGTAAGAATCAAGTCAAAGGTTTGAAATACAAAGAAGCAAAAAACACTGTACTGGGAAAGAAAAAAGAATCCAAAAATTTGAAGATAGTGTAAGGAGTCTCTGGGACAACCTCAAGTGTACCAACATCAGAAATATGGGGGTGCCAGAAGAAGAGAGAGGGCAAGATACTGAAAACCTATTTGAAGAAATAATGACCAAAAAATTTCCCCACCTGGTAAAAAAAAATAGACTTAAAAATCCAGGAAGCACACAAAACCCCAAACAAAAGGAATCCAAAGAGGACCACACCAAGACACATTATAATTAAAATGCCAAGAGCAAAAGACAAAGAGAAACTATTAAAAGCAGCAAGAGAAAAACAGTTCATTACCTACAAAGGAGCACCCATAGGATTGTCAGCTGATTTCTCAACAGAAACTATGCAGGCCAGAGGGGAGTAGCAAGAAATATTCAACGTGATGAATAGCAAGAACCTGCAAGCAAGATTACTCTACCCAGCAAAGCTATCATTCAGAATTGAAGGTCAGATAAAGAGCTTCACAGAGAAGAAAAAGCTAGGAGTTCATCAACTCCAAACCAGTATTATATGAAATGTGGAAGGGTATTCTTTAAGAAGAGGAAGAAAAAGAAAAAGGTAAAGATAAAAATTATGAACAACAAATATATGCCTATCAACAAGTGAATCTACAAATCAAGTAAATAAAAAATCTGATGAACAGAATAAACTGGTGAATATAATAGAATCAGGGGCATAGAAAGGGAGTGGACTAATAATTCTCTGGGGAAAGGAGTGGAGGGATGCAGGAAGAGATTGGACAAAAATCATATACCTATGGATGAGGGCAATGGGGGAGAGTTAAGGGCAGAGGGTGGGGTGGGAACCGGGTGTAGGGGAGCTATTGGGAGGGTGGGGAGGAGGAACAATTGTAATAATCTGAACCATAAAAATTTATTTATTTTCTTTTTAAAAAGACCTTGGCATAGGTAGTTCTCTGTCCCGAGCTTCTATTAACTCACTCTGTGGTTTTTTTATATTCAGCTTCTTTAAGCTCAGTTCTCAGGCATGGAAGAGGTGGTACACATTTTGCCTCATCTAGCAAAGGCAGGCTTCTGCACTCCAAAGCACCAGGAACACAAACAATTATAAGTAAGTCAAAACACAGGTAGATGGCCTCCTTTGAGCCACATTAGAACAGGAGTCCACACCTCATCCCACTTTGCCTGAACATGTTAGAAGTGAGTTTAAAACTGAAGAAAGAAAATATTTAACAGCCTGGCTGGTAGGGCTCAGTGGTTGAGTGTCAGCCCATACACCAAGAGGCTGCTGTTGAAATTCCTGGTTAAGGCACATTTCCCAGGTTTGGAACTCAATCCCCAGACCAGCAGCTGATATAATTTCTCTCTCATTGATGTTTCTCTCTCCTTCTCCCTCCTCTCTCTAAAAAAATCAATATTAAAACAACGATTTAAGCCCTGACTGGTTTGGCTCAGTGGATAGAGCATTGGCCTGGGGACTTAAGGGTCCTAAGTTCGATTCCAGTCAAGGACATGTACCTTGGTTGCAGGCACATCCCCAGTAGGGGGTGTGCAGGCGGCAACTGATCAATGTTTCTCTCTCATTGATGTTTCTAACTCTCTATCCCTATTCCTTCCTCTCTGTCAAAAAAAAAAATCAATAAAAAATATATATTTAAAAAAGATTTAACAGACGGGAAAAGGAAAACCATCCATGGCAGTAGTGCAAGGACTAGACTGGTAAAGACTAAATGCATAGGAGATAGGCCCCACTCCCCGCTACATGTTAGGAATGTTCATGTGGGCGCACTATGAGCTGGCCTTTTCATTGCCCTAAGATGACCAGACATCTAGTATTTGCCCAAGGTATCTGTCCCAGGAAAACTTCCAAGAAAGTTTCCCTGAGGTTTCCTCACAGTGCCACCCTGCGAAGCCCATTATCTGAGCTGCAACGTGTAGAGTTTACTATCCCCACCAGGTGCCCAGGCCCTCAGAGAGAAGGGATAACTGAAGAAGTTAGCCTACGAGGTAGCTTCTACCCTTACTTCTCATATTTTAGTCCTGGGACCTGTAGCTCAGACATCAGCTGGGAGTTTTTGTAGAATTTCAGAGTGTCTGGTCTCACCCCAGGTCTCCGGCATCAGAATCTCATGTGTGTGCACATTAAAGTTTCATGCGGTCTTACCAGCCTCTCTGCCATTCTGTGCTGTTCCAAACACGTGATCTCGGGTTTGGGCTTCCTCCCTCTCAGGCAGGCCTCCCTGGCACCTGTCCACTGCCATTTGCAAAAGGCGGATCTAACTCACCCTATGCTCCCTTCTACTCACATTGCCTTTTTTTATTGCCTCCATTGGCATCACTATTCTCACTGCCAACGTCTTTTTTGCCTCATGGCCTTTGCGTACGCTCCATTTTCTGCCTAGAAAACTCTCCAGCTAGCCAACACTAACTCTTCCATCAAGTATCAGCTGAAACATCATTTTCGCAGAGATGCTTTTCCTGTCATTCACTCTAACGGAGATCTCCTACCGTTCTCTCCATTCTCTCTCATGTCCAATAGTTCTTTTTTCATAGCAGACATTGCAATTTGTGATTATAAATTAGTTGTCTTCCCTATCAGATTGTTCAGGGGAGGACCATGTACGTCTGTTCACTGCTGTACTCCCAGCACCTGCACAAAGCCTGAATCAGAGAGGTGCTCAATAAATACTGCTTGAATGAATAAATAATTGAAACCAGCCTCTTTACTGCATGACTCTTAGATGCTAATGAGCATCATCAATCTCTAAGAGAATAATAAAGTATGCCGTGTTTCCCAAACTAATTCGCCTATCTGCAGAAAACCTGTTCATGTTCAAGGGAGCAGGGATCCACAGAACGTAGTTTGGAAAATCCTGGGGTAAGTCAAGTGGAAGGAGAGAGTATTCCTGGAAGTCAGGGCTTTGCAGAAATCTAGGGCAGATATAAGAACTATGAGTTCTTACTTTTAGAGGTCCTTAGAAAAACAACATGAAAGATTACACTGGTTCTCATCATAATCATGTAAATCTCCCAAAACATGTTGTGAAGATGTATCCTTCAATGAAAATGACCAGAGGAACATCACAGACTCCTGAACCATCGATGGAAGAATAAAAGAGAATGTGACTCCTCAGCTAGCACCACTATGAAAAAGCGTATCTGGAAAGTCTACATGGCAATCATTTAAAAATTAACTTGCCTATCATCTTTCCTTGAGATAACTACACAGCGCAATAAAATAAAATTACCCATTGTAGCAGTCACTAAAAGTGCAGAGATATATCACATTTAAGGTCACAAAGCAAAGGGACTAGTATTCTGGTTACTATTGCTGTGCGGCAAAATCATTTGAAAACACAGTGACTTAAAAGAGCCACTACCATTTGTTTTGCCTACACATCTGTCATTTTGTGTAGGATTCAGTGAGGAAGGCGCATCTCTGATTGACATGGCTTCAGCCTGATCAGTCTGACTATGGCCCGAAGGATTGCTTTTAAGGCAGCTTATTTCTATGATTGGCAGCCTGGAAAGATGCTCAGAGATCTACCAGGGCAGAGAGGTAAGGCCTCAGCTCCTTTCCACACGTGCTTCTCCGTGGGATGCTTGGGGTCCCTCACAGCATGTGGCTGGGTTCCAAGTGTAAGTGTCCCAGAAGAACCATGAAGCTGCACGGCCTTATCTAACGCAGCCTCAAGGTCACAAAGCATCACTTCTGCTGCCTCCTTTCGATAGCAACAATTGCAAGCCCGCTGAGATGTAAAGGGAATGGAATTTGGCTCCATTTCTTCACAAGGGAGTGGCAGGATTCTTAGAGAACACGGGGGACCAGAGAGATTGTTGCAGCCCTTGAAAGGGGGTAGGGGCCGAAACCAGTTTGGCTCAGTGGATAGAGCGTCGGCCTGGAGATTGAAAGGTCCCAGGTTCGATTCCAGTCAAGGGCATGTACATTGGTTGCGGGCACATCCCCAGTAGGGGGCCGTGCAGGAGGCGGCTGATCGATGTCTCTCTCTCATCGATGTTTCTGGCTTTCTATCCCTCTCTCTTCTTCTCTGTGAAAAATCAATAAAATATATTTTAAAAAAGAAAGAAAGGAAGAAAGAGAGGAAGAAAGAAAGAAAGAAAGAAAGAAAGAAAGAAAGAAAGAAAGAAAGAAAGAAAGAAAGAAAGGAAGGAAGGAAGGAAGAAAGAAAGGAAGGAAGAAAGGAAGGAAGGAGGTAGGGGAGGGGGCGTGCCAAGGAGAATGGTGTAGAAGATTTAGAGAATGAATTTTAAAAATCACACAAAATGTTAAAAAACAACACCAAAATCCCTCTTTGAATCTTTATTATGAAGGGAAGAATCAGTTAGATGTCAATATGTGTCAAGATAGAACAAAGAATTTGTTCCTAAAAATGGGAAGACTTGACCCAGGTAAATCCACTGAGATGTAATGGGAACACTGTGGTCACACCTTGCCCCAGTGTTGAAGGTTACACAGTCATTGTGTCAGGAAACATAACATAGGTTAAGGTGCTGGTCAGGCCGAACAGAAACAAAACAATTTCTACCTACAGAAAACCCCAGGGCTGGCAGCACTGGCGATTTGAGGGCACAGGCTTTCACCGACTTTCTCTGTTTTCCTGAGAGAATCCAGTTTTAAATATATTGTCACCATGACAATTCTGATCGGAGCCTTGACAGAGAAGCAGCGTCTAAACAGTCTGCCAAGCAAGACAACCAAACAATAGACAACAAGGAGTGGGAAGGAGGCACCAAAAACAGGGATCTCTTTTTTCTTTCCCTTTCTTTGCTCCAAATGTCAGCCAACACTGCTCGGTGAAAACACCCCGCACAAGGCAGACTCCGAATAAACATGTCGGAACACGGAAGTTTTCTCCCTTCCAAGCTCACCACAGGCCTTGAAGTTTCTACATTATAGAGCTTTTCCTTTGTCAGTCAATGTGGCAGACACAGAGGTGCACCTCTCAGCTCTCTCTGAGAATGTCTTCAGAGTCTGCCTCTACATTCAAGCTTAGATTGTGCTCTTTTCAAGGTGGCCCTCAGGCAATGACTGAACAAAACAGTCTTATAGGATAGAGCCATTGCCACCTAAAACAGGACACCCTCCCCATACACACACACACACACACACACACACACACACACACACACAATATTGGGGTCACCTTTGTTCTGGAGTTCTCCACTGGGCTGGCAAATGCTTTATCCTCTCTGCATCAGAGTCCGCTAACTTCCACTGCAAATCCTATCCTACTCCATATTTTTTTCTTTTTTTAAAAATATATTTTATTGATTTATTACAGAGAGGAAGGGAGGAGGATAGAGAGTTAGAAACATCTATGAGAGAGAGACATCGATCAGCTGCCTCCTGCACGCCCCCACCTCTATCCACACTGGGGATGTGCCTGCAACCAAGATACATGCCCTTGACCAGAATCAAACCTGGGACCTTTCAGTCCGCAGGCCGATGCTCTATCCACTGAGCCAAACCGGTTTTTTTCTTTCACAGGTATAACGCCCAATATACTTTTTGTACTCTTAACTTTAACTCAGCAACTTCTTCCCCGAGAGCCCAAATTGCAACAGCATTATCCTCAGGGGTTCTCCATGGAAAAGCCAGTAAGCCCATCCCACTCCCATAAACCTGACCATGAACACCTTAGATAAGTGTCATGGGAATGGAACACTGCCTAGGTGTATTTTGAAAGAGCAGAGACTAGACAGAGAAGTCTGGAATATTTTATGGTATAATGTTGCACTAGTTGCCGAGAAAGAATATTGTCATTATATTCATCTTCGAGACAATCTATTTAGGGTTCCTGAGCAAGTCTCACCCTGTTAAATAAATACCACTGCGGAACAAAACTTTCTTTGGTCTCTAACTTCCCAGTGACTAATCTGCCAATGGTCTAACTAGCTCAACACAGAGTATTATCATTTCTATTATTTCTTTTTTTAAAAAATATATTTTATTGATTTTTTACAGAGAGAAAATTCTGGAAAGGGATAGAGAGTTAGAAACATTGATGAGAGAGAGACATTGATCAGCCGCCTCCTGCACGACCCCCATTGGGGACACGCCCGCAACCAGGATACATGCCCTTGACCGGAATCGAACCTGGAACCTCCCAGTCCACAGGCCGATGCTCTATCCACTGAGCCAAACAGGTTTCGGCTATTTCTATTATTTCTTAATTATTGTATTATTTTCCATACAAACAATTGTAAGCCTATTTTCCCCCCACCCTGTATATATATTTTTTTTCTCTGCTTTATGTCTTCTATTTCACAGCGTCTTCTTGCTCCCAGCACTAGCTTTTTTATACTTTCTGCTCACTTATGGCAATTTCTGCCTTGTGCTCTTCTGTGTCTTTTCAATTCCTGCTCCTGTTTCTCTACGCATGTCTCTGCAGATGCTATCAAGGCCCCTTCTGCAAAGACAGAGAATGGTGCAGAAGAAAAGACTTAGGTTGAGCTTCCCACCCTTTGAATTCAAGCATCTTTTGTCTTCTCCACCTGAGGTTCCGTGGAAACTTGCTCAGATGTGTCAGGTACAACCCAGAAGAGTGAAGAAATTAATATCCTAGAAGTAATAACTCTCAACTGATGTGGTTATTACTCACTGTAATAGGCGTTGTTAGTTATTGTGATAGATACTCAATGACTAAATATTCAACTTCCATGTCCTTTAGGGGGACAATTACTAAATGAGTCCCACGGTTTCTCGAAAGGTTTCCAATAGGGTTGAGCCCCAGTTGGCTCATTAACTCTTTATTAGCTTTTCTCTTCTGCATGTCCCACTTTTCCAAGTCTGTACTTGTGATTCCTAGAATCACCTTCTCTATTAGTCACGGTTCTCCAGAGGAAAGAACCAACAGGCTAGGTCAGTGGTCGGCAAACTCATTAGTCAACAGAACCAAATATCAATAGTACAACGATTGAAATTTCTGTTGAGAGCCAAAATTTTTAAACATAAACTTCTTCTAATGCCACTTCTTCAAAATAGACTCACCCAGGCCGTGGTATTTTGTGGAAGAGCCACACTCAAGGGCCAAAAAGCTGCATGTGGCTCGTAAGTCGTAGTTTGCTGACCACGGGGGCTAGATGATATATGAATGCATGAGTGGATATAATTCATTCTGATTCCAAAGGCCTTAGAATCAGCGAAACCAGTGGTATAACATCCAGTCCAAAGTCAAAGACCTGAGATCCAGGACTCTGAAGTCCATGAGCAGGAGATGATGGTTATCCCAACTCAGAAAGAATTTGCCCCTCTTTTTCCTTTTTGTTTCATTTGGGTCCCCAGTGGATTGGATGATGCCAACTTGCATTGGATGATGCCAACTTGCATTGGATCTCTTTGCTCAGTCTACTGAATCAATCATGGTGAAGGTTACTAATAGTAACCCTCTTACTATAAGTTACTGAGATGTTGAGTTCTTGGTTACCACAGCATAACTTAACCCATACTGACCAATACACAAATTCTGCCATCTCTCCTAGTCCTCTTCTCCACCCACATAAAAATTGTAGATTATCTTGACATAGGATGTGAGAAAATATTTATTTTTTCCATCTGCCTTTCTCTGTATGTCCACTGCCACAAGTAATAAGTTGGGTGGGCTTTTTTATGATGTTAGTTTTATCACCAGTTAGCACTATTAAGAAAAATGTTTCTGGTTTTATATCCTGAATGGAATGTTTTTTAAAGGAGAAAAGAAATAACCACCTTGATTTTTACAGTCTAGAACTTCGGTGATAGAATATATACTTCACGGCTCTGCCATGATGGATTCCTCTCTGAAAACTGTATTTTAAAATATATACCCTGCATGGCTTTATATGTTCATCAATCGTTTTCCATTCAGTACCATAACTCTATTTTTTTTTCTTTTGCAAATCCTTTATAGTGGATTCAGGGGAACAAAACTACCTTTAAGAACTTAATGTTCTGGATGAATTTATACAACTTCAGATGAACAAGAAAATAATCCTGACAAGTGACGAAAGATTCATGAATACAAATCTATTATGGCATCTGTTTTCTCTATTATAAAATAAGAAGGGAGGGAAAGGAAGCATCCAGCAGATGCCAGTTTAGAGCAGCTCAATTGGTCACTCACTTTCCGTGGAATGGTGCCAGCAGCCTCGTGCTAAGGGACCGTCTGCCTCTGATGTATGACCCGGGTGCTTGCCTGAGACGCAAGGGGCTTGGGAACAGTGTCAGTGATTCATTTTTATTAAACTGGGGATTAAAACGGACTTTGCCATTTTTGGCAGAAAGAGCACACAGGAATTTGTGGACAAGATGTTTGTGAGGATGCTGGTCCTTGGCTAAAAATAGAAAGGCAGAATGCTGACTAATTAACATACATAATTATAGGAATTTCCTACAGACAAATGCTCATATCAGTTCTTTTTCTCATCATAATGGTCGTTGCTTTTTTTTCCGGTCAGAAAATTTAAGAAAATTATGTGAATTACCCTCAAAAGGGAAACGCTGTGATTATACCTGGAGATTTCTTATCCCGAAGTAACATACCATACAATTTCAGATGGATGGCCACCCACCCCGTCCTACTCATCCCAAGTCTGGAGACCGGCTCCTTATACCAAATACATGGGTTTCTAATAGTATCAGTGAAGTGAGTTCCATTTCAGGCTTCCAGCTGTAGTAAGATATTCCAACTGGTGGAAATCAATCCAATTGAAGCACCCTTGGGCACAAATCAAATGAGACTCGACTGCAATTGAGGAAAATTATAGCCATAACTTTGCTTCAGAAGCTAAGTTGGCTTTCTCTCGTCATGATCTCTGAAAATGGTATGGATGCTCTTGGCTGTCAGCAATGATGCAGGTGCCAGAACACATTTTTGCTAAAGAGAGTTATTAAAATGTCTTTATCTATCTGGGGGGGGGGGGGTGTCATCATTATTAAAAACAAAAGCAGAGAGGAAAATCATAAAGTCAGATCGTATTCAAGGGCTTCCCGGCCTGACAGGGGCTAGCAATACAATTAATGCCAGCATTTAGTGGGTTATTGAAGCGTTATGTCAATCAATACAAACACGCCACGGTGCAGAATAGATAAAAAGGTTACTTTTTGTAAGTGAGCTCTCCTCCCTGGTTTCTCCCACCGTCCATTTCTGGAGTTTCTGTCCTGTAACGGTGCCTATCAAACCAGGTTTCTGACACATCCACGCTCACAGCATCAGAGAATGTTGTGCAGGAGCGAACTGTGGACATCACCTAGTACATATACATCCACCCGCTCGGACATACTCCATCTTCCACTTCACAGATGAGGAAAAGCAAGGCCCAGAACAGTGCTTCTCAACCTTCCTAAGGCCGCGACCCTTGCATACAGTTCCTCATGTGGTGGTGACCCCCAGCCATGAAATTTTGCTACTGTTATGCATCGTGATGTAAATATCTGCATTTTCCGATGGTCTTAGGTGACCCCTGTGAAAGGGCCGTTCGACCCCCAAAGGGGTCGCGACCCACAGGTTGAGAACCGCTGGCCCAGAAGGTCAGATGAATTGCCCAAGGTCACACAAGTGAGGGAGAGACAACCAAGAATCCAAATCAAGGACCAGAACTGTTTCTTCTCTAACATACACTGACACTGTTCACCAGCACCTTTAAGGTATTATTTTTTTTTTTCAGAAGCGAGTAGAGGATGAATTATAAATCAATCGATAGTACTCCACACCAAATCCCCCAAAGGTAACTCAGAACAGGATGCCTCCGCTTTTAAGATGCAATTAAAATGCAGCACATTCCCGGAAACAGATGTTGCGGTGCTGATCACCCTCAGGCAGACCAGGCAAGGCGCCACCAAACGTGGGCAGCCCGGGCAGGAACCGTCACACCAACCGGACTGCAGCAGGAAGGGCCCGAGAAGCCGGAAGTAAAGCCCCCGGGTCCACTCAGATGCATAAAATAAAGGAAGGAGAGAAATGCAGCAGGTTGAGAAGTGGGCACCGCCTCTGCATATAAATGGAGGCCATTCATCTGTGAGATAGGCAGGTCAGAAATCTTTAGTTGTCCAGGTTCGGTTTCCTCTCATTTGAATTCAGCTTCAGAAACACTTTACTGAAACATGTGCTAATTCCAAGCATGAGGTCAGACGTGGAATCACTGACAGCGAGGGACCAAACAGCCATGGCCCCTGCCCTCCGGAAAGCTGCGGTCTCAGAAACAGGATTATTTCAGGCAACGTCTAAGTGCGATGCTTGATGGAGGCGGTGCCAAGCCTTGTAATAGAAAGTGTTGGGGTTTGATCTTACGTGTATGGAGAAGTCTTTGGTGTAATATAATGCAGTTAAAGTTTCGAGAAGATGACTCTTTCTACCTTAAGGAGGCCATAGGTGGGGAGATTGGTGGGAAGGCTATGACAGCGGTCCACGCAAGATGTGTTGGTGACTTAGAATTGGGTGGTAGCCATGGAGATGGCAAGAAGTTGACAGATTTGCAATGCTCTCCAGTTGGCAGCCAGAGTGAATATTCCAGAATTCAAGGGTGATGTCATCATTATTAAGCAGGCTTTCCGGGCTGTTAACAAAAATATAAGAAATAACAAGAGCTGGCAAGGATGTAGAGAAAAGGGAATCCTTGGGCACTCTTGGTGGGAATGTAAATCATTGCAACTGCAACCAGCACAGAAACTCCTCAAAAAAAATTAAAAATAGAACTACCATATGATCCAGCAATTCCAATTCTGAGTATTTACTGACTCGAAAAGATATCTGCACCCCCTGTTCACTGCAGCATTATTCATAGCAGCCAACATATGGAAACAACCTAAGTGTCCGCGAGCAGATGAATGGATGAAGGAAATGACACACACACACACACACACACACACACACACACACACCAGAATATTATTCGGCCATAAAAAAATAAAACTTTGCCACTTGCATCAACATGAGAACATTACGCTAACTGAAATGAGGCAGACAGATAAATACAAATACTGCATGATCTCTCTGACATGTGGAATCTCAAAACAATAAAAAACAAAAACACAAGCTCAAAGATACAGAGAACAGATTAGTGACCAAGAGTGGGGAGCCGTGAAATGAGGGAAGGGGGTCAGAAGTCACAAACTTCCAGTCATCGGGGTGTAATGTAGCCATGGTGACCACAGTTTAATAATACAGCATGGCATATTTGAAAATTACTAAAAAAACATAAATCTTAAACACGCTTTCACCACAAGGAAAACATTCTGTCACTATGTGTAACTATGCGACAGATGTTAACTAGACTGACTGTGGTGATCATTTCACAATGTATACAAATATCAAGTCATTTTATTATACACCTGAAACGAATATAATGCCAATTACGTCTCTGTTAAAAAACATTCCTTTGCGTAGATTGTGGAGTGTGGCTGGAAGGTGCTTGGCACAAAGGAGACTAGGAAATGCAAGTCCTAAAACAGAGGGGGTGAGAGGAAGGCTCCAGGTAGAGGGATAGTAGCCCAGCAGCCTGAGATGCCGAGGACTGGAAATAAGGTCAGAGCAAGCTGCCCTCTCCGCAGTGGACCCCCTCTCTGTGGATGTGCAATAATGCCCGTGACCGATTGGCTGCTGTAACGGGCCTGGCTTTTGAAAGCCCTGGTGAGGTAGCTGCAGGCGCCGTAGGGGTCCTGGCAGGAAGGCTGTGTCAGCTTTCGCTTTTATGGGAGGCATATTTAACACGGTTCCTGTCACAGGCAGTAGCAGACATTCCCTTTCTGTGGCTTGATTTTATCTCTGCCTTATGCTCACCAAAAAAATTAATAAATAAAATAAATAAAAATAAAAATAAAGAGGCAGTGAGACCCTGCAGGGAAAGACAGGAATGTGGTCAGGGAAGGAGGAGGAATCAGATGTGAAAGAGGAGAAAATCAACAACGGAAACCCAAAGTGAAGGACAGGATTTTGCATTCAGAAAAAGAAAAGAAAAAAGACAAACGAGGCTGGGAGTCTGGGATCATTTCATAAAATATTTCATTAAAACCTAAGAAGAAATATGAAGGTCAAAAAAAGGTTCCACATGGTGACTGAGCCCCCAAACGAGTCCTTCCTCCTGGTTTCTGAACTTTGCCCATTGATGTCTCCGGTCTGAATCTTCTTGGGACTGTGAATCAGGGAAAACGAATCTGTCTGAAAAATCTTCTCAAATTCTGATTAGGACGTAATGGGCTAGTGTCCACAGCACAGGACAGCATATTGCCTCGGGGCATGGAGCAAAACTAGGCTTCCTCAGTTCAAATCCCAGATCTGCCGCTTCCTAATGATGCAGTCACGGCCTCTCTGCCTTTGTTTCCTCGTCAGTGTAGACAAAGATGAAGCAGGTTCAGCTGCCTGAGGTGTTATGAGTATCGAATGAGGTATGTT
The DNA here is from genome assembly GCA_004026805.1 of Lasiurus borealis. Taxonomy (NCBI): domain Eukaryota; kingdom Metazoa; phylum Chordata; class Mammalia; order Chiroptera; family Vespertilionidae; genus Lasiurus; species Lasiurus borealis. The sequence continues at coordinate 43,544 of PVJN01013640.1, forward strand.
TAGCCCTTGATATAGTAGCTGACACATAGCGAATGCTCCACAATTATTAGCTGGCCATCATTTCTGGGTGCCTCCTGCTAAGTGAATATAGCATTCTTGTTCTTACATTGTTTGGTTATATTAATGTACCTGTGGAGAGAAGAAAAAAAAAAAATACTTCCTGAAGAGTATTGTTATTTGTGGTGACAAGCTGAAATGGCAAATTGTATAACTTCTTTGCTGAAAATGTATCCATGATTCCTCGTCGCTCTTTTGTGTTTTTATGTAAATTAGCCTTTTATTACTCCATCCTGTCATCCTCGTGGCTCTTAAGCTAACACTCAGAATGCTTGGGTTGGGGCTGGAAGGAAGAACAGTTCATTTTTAAAATCATCATGGAGTATGACTGGTACACAGCGGAGGAGATCCTCAAAGACACGTCTGAACTCGGGACTCTGATCTTCACAGAGCTCCTCTTTCCGGTGCTAAACCTTGTTGACTCTGAAGTACACGGAGGGAAACTGCTTTACTCCCTAACATGACACCTTATGCGAGTGTACAAATAAATGTTTGTAAGCTGATGCAATACAATATGACTTCTAAAAAAGATGTACTAGTAGGACCAACTGTTCAGGCAAAAACTGTACAGTTCTCAAAAGGAAACCTGTAGAAACACTGGGCAATGTTACACTGACTTTGAATTACCATGTTGAATACTTTTAGCTAAAATAGCTCCTAATTTGGGGTAGCAAGTCAAAGAAAAGACTTATAACCCTAAAAAAATCAACATTTTACAAACATAAAATCAAAAACAATAAAAAAATTTAACCAAAAAAGACATTATGTATGTTTAATGTGAATACCTAAACATTTAAATCTTCTGTACATCAAAAATTAAGCTAAAAGACAGATAATTTTTAAAAATGTGTTTCTGCCTCTCGGCTAAGGCTTGCTATACAAAGGCATTATAGCTCCATGACTAGAAGTTCTGGTTTTATATCACCCAGGTTTGTACTCAAATCCTGGCTGACTCCACAGGTGTATGACCTTGGACAAGTCAATTTAAAAATGGCCTCAGCCTCAATTTTCTTACCTACAAAATAGACCGAATAATCCCTACTACAGAGAGTTATTGTGAGACTTAAGAACAACATGTACAGTTGTAAGGGTTGTTCATTGCCCAAGAGAGAATAGGAGAGGGAACAATTGGAAACTAAAATCCAGCTCCCTTTCCACTTACCAAGTCATAACCCCTGAGTATGACTGTATTTTCCTACCTGAGAGAGCGGACACATTTCCTCACTTGTTTAAAGAAGCCATATGAACTAGCATTGACCAGGTCATACTTAAATAAAATACATGAGAGGAGAAAAATATGGCAGAATAGACGGATTTGTCCTGAGCCTTGTCCCAAAGCAGATAGAAAGAACAGCTGAGGGTCGCACGGGGAGTGTTCGTTAACAAGCTAAAGGACAGCTATACTCCAGGAAAAGTGGGGGGCTGCTGGATGGGGCTTGCCTGACCAGGCAGCCCCCACTGATGCTGGGTTCCCTCCCAAAGCTACTGGCTTGGACGCAGAGACCGCACCATCTTGAAGGGGAAAGTGGATATTATCGGAAGCCTGAAAATCTACAATTATGGCACCTACCGAACAGCTGTGAACCCCTGAACACCGGTCCCCAATTCACACAAACATGCGGATTCAGAGAAGCTCTACACTCCACCATGGAAAGACCAGATTTTGCCTGGAATAAGGTTAAGATTTGGAAACAGCCTAGGTGCCTGTCAGCAGATGAGTGGGTCAGAAATCTATGGTACATCTACACAATGGAATACTATGCTACCATAAAAAAGAAGGAATTCTTACCATTTGCAGCAACCTGGATGGAGCTGGAGAGCATTATGCTAAGTGAAATAAGCCAGTCAATGAAAGAAAAATACCACATGATCTCACTCATTTGTGGATAATACAGAACATTATAAACTGATATATAAAAAAAGACAGGTACACAGGCAGTAAAGCATCAAACAGACTGTCAAATTACAGAGGGAAGTTTAGGGAGATGTGGGGGAGATAATAGATCAACCGAAGGACTTACATGCATGCATAAAAGCATAAACAATGGACATAGACACTAGGGGGTGAGGGCATGTATGGGAGGTGGGGGGCAATGGGAAGATATGTACATATGCAATGCCATAATTTTAAAAATGAAAAAATAAATAAAATACACGAAAATTTTTAAGTAATTATTACACTGAAATGCTTCAAAATAATATATGCAAAACACTTAGCTCTATGACCTACATATCGCAAGATTTTGTTAAATGGAGCTATTACCATTAAGGGCAAATAGAAGAAAAATAGTCCTTCAGAATAATAACTAAGGACATGTACAGAAAATTGACAAGAAAAGCAATTAAAATTTCTAATAACCATAAAAAGAAAATAGCCAACCTCATAAGTACCCAAAGAAAATTAAATTAAACCTAGAAACTATCTTACTTTAAGGAAGTGTCAAACTTTTCTTACAACTAATAATGATAGCAGAATTATGAAATGGGCCATCTTCATATCAAGGATAACAGAGTGAGTGATTATCCCATTTCTGGAGAAATCTGACATTCTGTATCAGGAGTTTGAAAACTACTTATAACTTTCATGCCTTGGTAATTTCCCTTATTTAAATTTAGCCAATAAAAAATCAGAGTTAAGATGCAATTGAAGATTTATGTTTGAGAGTACTTGCTGCAGCATTGTTTGTAATGGCTAGATATTGAAAATAACCAAACTGTGCAACAATGAGGGGTTGGTTGCTCAAAAAATGGCTGAGGGATTGCATTGAAATGAGAGGTGGAAATGAAGCAGGGTTGCCCAAGCCATCATCATTTCTTTTTTGCCCCCTTTTGATTAATTTGCTCCCCACCTAACCTTCAGGTCACACTTTTCTTCCTCTTGCGGAAAGTAAATGCGTGGTGTCTTTGGTCACGTACCCTAAAGACAGATCCGGAGCCAGTATCTTGCCTTCACATGGTTTGCAGAGACAGTGGTCACAGCAGAAAAGGAGTGAAGGAAGCAGGATGGGGCTAGAGAAGAAGCAGAGCGAGAACATGGTCTGAGCTGGAGCTCTGGGCCGTGAGGTGCACCCCAGAACTGGTCCCTGCTTACGGTGAGGGTCCACTCTTCTGTAGGTGCATGTCGGTCAATCCTGGGATGCAGGATGCATGAGTGGAGGCACAAAGTCCCAGTGGAAGTTGCTCCTGTTCCAGATGGGACAATTCTCTGGAGCGGGAGCAGCTGGGAGCCATCAGTAGCCCACCCCGACAGCTAGCCTGGTAAAGGGGACCCGGGCAAGGCAGCAGCAGCGACCACCCCTCATAGGGTCAGGTTGGATGTCCAGCCACAGAACCCTGCCTCTGAGAGTTGGGGAGAACTTGTCAGCATGGTAGCGACCAAATTACCTCCGTTATCTGTTCACCACTGCCTGTCACATACCTATGTTGTCATTGAGTAATTAGGTATCCTGCCCATTAAACTGTCTCTCATGGGGAAAGAGATCTGGCAATTTGCTTCGGTGAAATGAGGGTTTATGGACATTGTCCGTAGCCTGGAACCTGATATTTTCAAAATACATCCTTTAGATGTTGCACAACTCCTGTGTAGTAGAAAGCCTATTGAAAATGCAAGGGATGCCACATGAAGGTTAGGGAAGGTAATCAATTTCAAACAAATTGGCCAGCTTACAAAGACCAAAAAACAGTAGGATCTGGGGCAAAACTGAGCATTCTAAATAAATCTCTGGGATTATGAGCATTAAGATCTGTCTCGAGGAAGACTCTCTGAGAACAAACACAAGTCACGGGAATGCTCCAGATACCTTAACACTATCTAGAGCAGCGGTTCTCAACCTGTGGGTCGCAACCCTTTCACAGGGGTCACCTAAGACCATTGGAAAATGCAGATATTTACATCACGATGCATAACAGTAGCAAAATTTCATGGCTGGGGGTCACCACCACATGAGGAACCGTATGCAAGGGTCGTGGCCTTAGGAAGGTTGAGAACCACTGACCTAGAGGGAGAGCAGCGGGAGAAGCCTGGAGGGAAACTGAGGCTGACCTTCACTTGTCCATTGAGGACAGGGGCCGCCAGAGTCCAAGGACAGCTCGCTGGCAGCTCGCAAGGCCACTCGGGCAGACCAGCTTCATTGCATTATCATTAGCAGGCCGGCATGCTCCAGCTCAGTGATGTGCATGGCCAAAGATAATCTCCTTCCCGCACAATGAGGAGGAATACGTCATTGGAGTGAGCCCTGCTCAGCCTTATCCGGGTTCTTCCTTGCCAACCCAAGAGCCGATTCACTGAAAAGCACCCAGTTTTTGCTCTTGGTGGAAGTGCTTAAATAATAATCTGCAATTCTTACACTCAGAGAAGACCAGCTCGCTCGCTCTCTCTCTCTCTCTCTCTCTCTCTCTCTCTCTCTCTCTCTCTCTCTTTCTCTCCTCCCTCTTAGTCCCCCCCCCCTCCAGATCCTTTTCCTACCTGTATAGGTATAAGCACAACCTTCTCTAGCTTCTCTAAAAGAGAACAGATTTCTCAAGGATTCTCTCACTGACCCAAGTCGGGAGTCCGTAAGCAGTAAGGTAGGAAATATAAGTAAAAATTCTACACGTGTATGTTGACCACCTACTATGTTCCAGGCCCTGAGTCGGGCTCAGCGATCACACAGATGAGTTAGACACGAACCCTCAGGGCTTCTCCATGTAGTGAAGACAAAAATATTAAAATAACTAGTGCAGCCTTTAGAATCTCAGGTGTGTTAGAATGA
>PVJN01013641.1:0-48346 GCA_004026805.1 Lasiurus borealis
TTTGCCTTCATAGTTTGGGGAATGGCTTGTTTGGATCTGTTGGAGCATGCGCGCCCTCCCTGAATTTGGTGACCTCAAACACTCTCAGACAGTGACACCCATCAAGTCTTCCTCTCCTGGCTCCAGAGTGGGCACAGCAAGAGTGAGGGGTGACTGGTCCCTTCCCTGCAGAGAATGGATGAGGCCGGTGGCTCTGAGAGGGCGTGACTTCTACGCTTCATTGTGCCAAGAACACACCAGGTAATCGGTGTGTTTTCAACGCTCTTGGCAGCTGCAGGTGATGGAAGCGGGCTTTCCCGAGAGGAGGGCAGGACGCGGCTGTGGATTGGTGAGCCGGGCCTTGGAAAAGGGGGCCGGGGATGGAATCTAGACTGTTGTGGGGTGAGGTGTTTGGAGCTGTCTTCCCGGGCTGAAAACTTTGGGACTTTCCACCTGAGAAATTCTGGTTAATGTTCCATTTCCCCACCGGCCGGGACAACAAGCCCTGAAATAGCTCTGCTTTGGAAGGTCATCCGCCTTTGGGACCGAGGAGGAAGGGGACTGAGGGACAGACGGGCGGGTATAAATGGGCACAGGAGGGGGAGGGAGAGGACAGGGAGGCAGCTGCCCCCGGGAGGCTGCTGTGAAGAGGGGAGGCAGGGGCCGGCCTGGCCCCTGGGTGGAAACAGGGGTTCGCCATGGCTTCCTAGCCGGGTAACTTGCGTAAGACACCCCGTCTCCTGGGTGTAATCTGGCTAAGAATAACATTGCCTTCCTTTGTCACAGGGTTCTGTGAAATAAAGATCTGTATCTTGCCCCCTGCCTGACACACAACGCTCACCCAGTAAATGCAGACTCACATCTCTGAGTTCACAAGGAACCGTGAGCATTGGAGCTGGAGACCCTGGCACAGCAGGGAATTGTGGGGGAGGAGGCTGCTGGAGCCTGGAAGGAATCCCAGACACCTGGGCATGTTCCCCCCTCCTCCGCCCCCCTCCTCCCCGGCCCCATCCAATCCTTCTAATAACACTTCCTTCAAGGAGAAGTTGCCTCCCCCACCCCCATCCCCCACAAAGTCATCCAGGAACTGCTGACAGTTCTTACTGTCAGTGGATGCTTGCAAACGGTCTCTACCTCCCAGGCCTTACGGGAGTTCAGGAGGTTTCCCGTAAGGCAGACTGGCACGTTCGCCCATTTGGCATTTCAACCGTGCACACCAGGACCCAAATAAAGCCAGGCGGGATGCTTGGGGATCTGGTCCAGGGTTGGTGTCTTTTTTGCTTAGAAAGTGAGGCATTTGAATAGCAGCATTAACTCCTGAGACGCTAAAGTCTCTTAACCTCAAAAACCTGGGCAACTGGATCCCTAGAACCCCATCTATACTAATAAGAGGGTAATATATTGCTAATTAGACTGAGTCGACCAAACATCTTCCAGTTGTCCAGCCCTCCTTCCGGACAAAGCCATGGTGGCAGGGACAGTTAGGGTCAATCAGGCTGGCAGCAGAAGGCAGTTAGGAGCGATCAGGCTGGCAGACAGAGAGGTTAGGGGTGATCAGGCAGAGGTAGTTAGGGGCAATCAGGCAGGCAGGCAGGCAGGCAGGTGAGTGGTTAGAGCCAGCAGTCCCGGATTGGAGAGGGTGCAAGCCAGGCTGAATGACCCGCCCCCCTTGCATGAATTTCATGCACCAGGCCTCTAGTGGGTTAATAAAAGTAGTCAGGAAACGCGATAACTCGGGAACTCAATTAACATGGGAAATCAGTGTCCATGCGCTTCACCTGTTGGCGGTGGTGCTGTGGCCGGAAACAGGCTCTGAACTCAGCTCTGCCACCGGCCACACGGGACGAAGGGCCCATTTTGGCCTCTTTGAACCCTGATGATGTCCTTTGAACTTCACGACCTCTGTAAAGACTTTACACAGGAGGTCGCACTCTGGGGTACTGGGGTTAGGACTCCAACATTTGGGGGCGGGGAGGGCAGTTCCACATTAACAAGCGTGAAAGCAGCAGTCAGAGTGGAGGCTAAGCCAGCCAGCTGTCCCCGAGTCCCACAGGTCCCCTGGAGCGTGGGGAGGGGTTTGGGAAGAACCAGGGCCTAACTATGATGCTCTGGGTCACTGGGGAGCATGGACTCTGGCAGTGACCAGGGAGCCCTGCCCTCGTGGTCTCTTGGGGAGGATGGTAGCCCGTCCTGTGTTTCCTGGGCCTGCTGCACAGCTGCCCTCTCTCCCACTCCGAGCCTGCAGGGCGTGAAGGCCTCTGCGGGGCTGCTCTCTCAGGCAGCACTGAGGGCGGCTGGGGTTCCTCCCTGAAATAAAAGGACAGGCGGGCTCCCTGAAGGCCCGAGAACCGGGTCAGCATCTGAGCACCAGGATCCCTTTGTGTGGAGTGAGGTCCGTGGAAATGCCAGAACTTGTCCACTTCCCTCCATGAATCACGCTGCGTATGCCGTCAAGGTTTGCTCTGTAATAAGTAGGAAAACAAGGGCCCTGAGGCTGTGGGGTGGGCTATGGCAGCTCCCGGCATTCTGCCTGGAGGAGTAGGAATCCCCGGGGCTACAGGGGAGCGGCCCCCGGGAGAGAAGCAGGGGATGCGGAGAGCCTGCAAGGGAACCCACAGCATCGAAGGCCGCTCCACCGGCCAGGCTGAAGGAAGAAACAGTGGTGGCGGGTCAGGTCCCTGGGCCAGCACCCCGATGGGAGAGGCCCTGATGGCCTTGGACCCCAGAGCTGATGACCCCAGAATCTACTCAGAATCTACTCAGGGTCCTCCACTGCCTCCTCCCCAAAGCCCAGTCTCCCCCTGCCCATCCCCTGAGGCGGGGCGGGGTGAGAGACCACAGGCGTCCAGCCATCTCCCCACTCCCACACTAATCTCCCCAGGACACATGCTCACCACTTCCTTTGCGGGACCCAAGAATTGACCAATTCAAAAAAAAACAATTATGCAACACGCAGAGAGAGAACAGTCTAGAGATAGAGATCGACTGAAAGGAGAGAAGCAGGATCTGAGGCAGGCCTCAGGGAAGGGATGCTTGAAACTAGCAACAGAGTCTTGGACAGGTCCTGCCAAGAGGGGGATGGGCGCGGGGGTTTCCAGAATGGGGCGAGGGGCCATGTGGTCCTCAAGCTCCCTCCCATCTCTCTGTCAGCTTCTCCAACCAGGGCCAGTGCCCCCGGCTCCCTGAGACTGTGCAGGGCCCTGTGCTCGCTTCTGTCCATGTATGAGAATTCTCTGTCCCTTCCTCTCAGTTTATTTATTTATTTATTTATTTATTATTTTTTTAATATATTTTATTGATTATTTTCCACAGAGAGGAAGGGAGAGGGATAGAAAGTTAGAAACATCGATGAGAGAGAGACATCGATCAGCCGCCTCCTGCACACCCCCAACTAGGGATGTGCCCACAACCAAGGTACATGCCCTTGCCCGGAATCAAACCCGGGACCCTTCAGTCCGCAGGCCCACGCTCTATCCACTGAGCCAAACCGGTTTAGGCTCTTGCTCTCAGTTTTGCTGTGAACCTAAAACTGCTGTAAAAATATAAAGTCCTAAAAAGATGTATAAAGCTGCAGATGAAGGCCTGCTTTGTCCTGCCCCCTCCCCACGCCAACCTCCCCCCACCCCCTCCCAGGGAGCTGGCTTCCCGGCCTGGCACCTGGAGCTCCTGGGCCCCAGCCCTCAGGTGTGTTGGCAGCCTGCCCCCCAGAACAAACCAGCTTTCCCCGTCACTCTAATCAGCCTGGGGTGGCGGCACCCCTCTCCTCGGGGGACTGCCTCCCGTCCCTAGTAATCACCTGCGGTCTCTCAGCTCTGGACTCTCCCGGGAGACCCTGGGACTCAGCCCCCCTCTCTGGCGGAGCGGTGTGTGGGGCAGGGATTTTTCTGCAACTCCTCCCACGGAGGAGCACTTGTTTATCTGTCTCTGCACGGATGGAACGTCTATACCGGCTCTTCTCTTCCTCAAACTCCAGACCACGGCTCGGTTCCTGGTATCTCCCTCACCACCTTGGCACACCCACAAGAACCGCCTGCACGGTTCTCCATTTCAGCTCAGGACACCCCAGCCGGGAGGAGACGTGTTTGGGGCACTTTATCTGGCCTTGGAAGAGCTAGTGGTCGAAGGCGAAGCCATGAGACGGTCTGATGATGGAGGTGGAATTCTGAAGGCTCAAACCACAAACTCCCCAACTCCAGGATGTTGGAGCAGCTCCCCGAAACCCCCTGGGAAACCAATTCCTTCGAAAACCCTGGAAGGCATTTTCCACGGGCAGGGCTCAGCAGCGGCCATAGCAACTGCTCTTGGAGGCACCCCTCCCCCTCCCAGACCTGCCCTGTCCTTCCTCCTCCCTGCCAGCTGCGCAAAGACACACCCGGTGGCTATTCCTGCAGGCTCTGTAGGGTGACAAGATAATGTCATCACCGGATCCTATGAGTATATCCTTTAAACACGTCTACTCACTCTTCTCCCTACTTGTAGGGAGCGGCTGTAGACTCAAGCCTCAGGCTGACCTGTGGCAGGGCCACACACAAGTCCCAGCGTGCAGGGCAGAGCTCTCCTCGCATAATTGAGCTTGACCTTCTAGACCACCCTTCTAGTTCCTTCCTGGGTAGCTAATGGGCTGTGGGAGGTGCAGCAAGTGCTGCCAAAACAAGGCGAAACTCACGAGAACATTGGAAACATGTTGACCACTCTGTTTGTTTTGCTTTGTGTGCTCTGATGACAAACTAAAGCTTCAGCTTGCAAGCTGGGTCTCTCTGTTCTAATCCAGGCATGGGAGACCCACCCAGCCCCAGCTGTATTCTCTTGTCTGGCAACCTTTCTGTGCATGGACAACGCCCAACCAAATGGCCAGGGCCACTTTCACCATTCTAAAGTCCACAGTTCAGTGGCATTAAGCACATGCACGCTATTGTCCAACTATCACCATCATCCATCTTCAGAACTTCTTTATCATCTCCAACTGAAACTCTTACCCATTTCCCATTTCTTCCTCTTTCCCCCTCTACCCCCCCCCCCCCCCCCCCCCCCCCCCCCCCCCATCCTGGGACCCATCATTCTACTTTGTCTCCATGATTTTGACTCCACTAGGTGCCCACAACCTCGGTATGTGCCCTGACTGGGAATCAAACCCTCCCCACCCCCGCTATTTTTGTGCATGAGATGACACTCCAAGATACTGAGCCACCCGGCCAGGGCCTACTGATGGTCTTTGGGAGCAAGGTAGTGACAGAGCACTCTGGTGATCACTCAGGGACACCGTGGCACAGCTCAGGGGCTACTGTTAAAATCCCGTCAAGCACCGTGTGAATGGCGCCCGTGGCAGTGTCGAAACAGGGTGCCTGTGAGGAAGGGCTGGTGCTGAGAGGGGTGCGGGGCAGGACAGTCCGAAGAGAAGCTCTGGGAGACATCATAAGGCCCGGCTAGGGGCTGGCAGAGGGGGCAGGTAGAAAGCTGCAGAAGCCAGAGGAGAGTTAACACAAATCCAGGTCTAACAGCAGGTAGGAAGGTCAGGTGGGCAGACGTACTGAGTGTAAGCTGTTTCTGGAAAGACCTTGGTACAGGGCTGGTGTGCTGAGGAGATAATGAACTGAGGTCTGGGTAGCTGCGCTTGCTCAAGAAAGAAGAGGAAGTTCACTTAGATACCGTAACATCAAAAAAATTAATATGATTGTAGATCAAGCATGTCAGACCCGTAGCCGGCAGGCCGCATAAATGAGGCACGCAGCCCACAGGCTGCGAGTTTGACATGCCTGTTGGAGGTAAATTTCCAGACATGCTCCATCAGAGGGGTTCATTCCTCATCCAAAGCGGGTGACGGTAAGAGTCTGTGGCTTTGGAGATGATGTAGGGAGGCCAGTTCAATTCCTAGTGTTGATCAATGTTCTTTTTCTCCCTCTCCCTTCCTCTCTCTTTAAAAAATTAATTTTAAAAATCATGTTCAAAAATGGCAAAAATGACATATTTTATATTATGTATATTTTATAACAATTAAAAAATAGGCACAACTAATTTTTAGTGAGGAAAATCAGAATAGTGATGAACTTTGGGAGAGAGTGACAGTGAGGGGGAGCAAAGGAGGCCTCTGGAGTCTGGAATGCCCCACATTTGACCTGGTGGTGGTGACATGGGTGTATCTCTCTATATAAAAGCCCAAATGACCTGAATAACAGGTTGCTATGACATGCACTGACCATCAGGGGGCAGATGCTCAATGTAGGAGCTACCCCCTGGTAGTCAGTGCACTTCCACAGCCAACCTCCCCCCGCCGGTCAACCTCTCATGGTCCCTTCCCCCCAGCCAGCAGGCCCCAATCGCCTAATCAGGGTGGACCCCAGCCTGGGACAGGGAACGTGGGGTGGGTGGTGGCGGACATGGCCACTTTCCCAGGGAGGCTGAGAGCTGGCTCTCACCTTGGGGCCAGTGGCCAACCTCCCATGCCCCATCCCTCCCCCCAGGCAGCAGGCCGGGATTGGCCCACCACCTGTTCGCCGTAGTGGTGGCACAGCAGCGAGGGAAGCAGGGGGTGCAGGTGGGGAACTTCGTGGTGACAGGGCACCGACAATGGCAGCGTTGGCATCCGGCGTTCCTTCTGTGCTCGGCCTGGCGACCATCATCTCCTCTCCAGCTGGGCCCTGATGGGCCTGGCCCTGATCTGCCCTGAGAGCTGGCCACGCCAAGGGACCACACCTGTGCACGAATTCCGTGCACCGGGCCTCTAGTAGATTTGTAACTACTCACTGCCCTGCACACTTAAGATTGATTGTATACATGTACTTTAGAGTAGGGAAATGTAAAACATTTAAAAGCAGATATAGTAGAGCAGCCGAGGGTACTATTTCCATTGATTTTTTTAGAGAGAGTGGAAGGGAGGGTAAGAGAAGGGAGAGAGAAACATTGATGTGAGAGGGACACATTGATTGTTTGCCTCCTGTGAGTTTGCAACCCTGGTCCCTTCAGTCTGTAGGCCGGCATTCTATCCACTGAACCAAACCGGTGAGGGCTGGTAGAGAACTTTTTAAAAAATTCCATGAGCCAAGACTGGTTTGGCTCAGTGGATAGAGCGTCAGCCTCCGGACTTAAAAGTCCCAGGTTCGATTCCGGTCAAGGGCATGTACCTTGGTTGCGGGCACATCCCCAGTGGGAGGCGTGCAGGAGGCAGCTGATCGATGTTTCTCTCTCATTGACGTCTCTAACTCTCTATCCTTCTCCCTTCCTCTCTGTGAAAAATCAATAAAATATATTTTTTTAAAAAAAAATTCCATGAGCTGAACTTTCTAAGTCCCGGGTAGAGAGGAGCCGGGCCCCATGCCTGTCCAGGAATCACAGAGCTGAGAAAAGCCAGGGTCCGTCCCCTCCCCGCTCAGCAGAACCACACGGAGCAACCACAGCCCGGAACCCCCGGGGATGGCACCCCGACCACATCAAAGGCACCTCACGAGCGCGGTGAGGCTCGTCTTGTTTTATTTTTTCCTGACTTCTCGCCGGCTTGTTTTTATGTCATCGGCAATTTCACATTTCACAGCTGAACGAGGTTAAATCCTGATGTTCCGTTTTCAGGCCACCTCGATGCTGAGTCCCCGTCACATGGGGCGCCCGGAAGCTGAGGTGCAGCTTGGCCACCTGGGGGAGGGATCTGACTACCTGTCAGGAGCTCACTGGGCTGGGAGCGGGGTGACTGCCAGGTGTGGGAGTAGCCAGGCACAGCAACAAGCCCCAGACAGGGAGAGGTAAGCCTTCATCGCTGACTGTGATGGTAGAAGCAAGAGGGTAAAACCCCAAAAAGCACCAAATCCTCCCTTTTCCACTCTTCTCCATGGATGCAGTGCCAGATCCAGGTGGATCGTCTCATTGCTGAGGGAATCAGGACAAAAGGATCCCTGGGACCCAGGAGGGTGAGGGAAGGGGGTGAGGGGAGGGATGAGGGTGAGAGGGAGGAGGTAAGGGGAGCGATGAGAGGAGAGGAACAGGAGTGGAAAAGTACTGGCTGCTGAGTCAGCGGGGAGCACAGGTGTCTGCCCTTTCTTCCCCCATCAGGAGGCCTCCGGAGAGGCGCCTGAGGAAGACAGCGGTCTTGGCATGCAGACATGTGCCCGCCAGGCCCTCGGAGCCCCCGAAGCCCAGAGCACCTGCAGGAGTCGGGTGCGGGGGCCACGAGGCAGCCGGGATGTGCCTTGGCCTCCCCTCCTCGCCAGGCCAACGGGAGCCTGACTCCTCACAGCTGGGGTCTCGTGCCCTGACTTGGAGGCAGTGGGGTTAGACCTTCCTTTGGGGCAGCGAGAGGGACCTCCCCACGCTCCTGGCAGCACAAATCCCCGGCGCCCTGCAGAGCCCAGCGACCCTGGCCGTGGATCTCTGTCCCCAGATGAGAGGGACAGGCCAGGACCTTGCCTATGTTCCCGGACTCACTGGGCATGGCCCGCCACCCCCTTGTCCAGGCCCTCCCGCCGTGATCTGCAGGGAAGGAGCCAGGGGGTCCCGGGGGCGTGTAGATTAACACACATCCCCTGGACCTCCAGTGCGGCCCCTTTCCCCAAACGGGGCTCTCACTGGCCCGGCCGGGGTGTGGCCGCTGCCGGGGTCCCCAGGCCTCAGCCTGCCCGGCACACAGGGGAGCACAGGGAGGATGGACTGGCTGGGAGAAGCCAGGAGAGCAGGCAGGCCCTGGACGCCACTTTAACTCCTGCCTCTCAGCCCTGCACACACCCCTGCAGGCCTCTCCACATGAGGAACTCCACTCCAGCACGAGTCCCAAGAGAGCACTCGGCCCTGCCGCCATCACCCTGACCCCTGGCCCCTGGCCCTTCCTGGCAGGAAAAAGGCCGCGACCAAGGGCTTTGTTACCAGTTCCCGGACCTCCTTGCCCTCTGTCCCCGCCTGGCCCCATGCTCTCTTCCCTGGATGGCCTCCTCCTCCCCACCTGCCTCTCTCTGCTTTCCCTTCGGCTCAGACTCCACTGCGCTTGGCGGGCAGTTATGGAGCTGGAGGACTCATTTACAATGTGGTATTTTGTTTATTGTGAGTTTTTTTTAATGAATCCTGGCTTTTCACCATACTGCATTAAAACATGATGTATCTGGCAGAAACCGGTTTGGCTCAGTGGATAGAGCATTAGCCTGCAGACTGAAAGGTCCCAGGTTCAATTCCCATCAAGGGCATGTACCTTGGTTGCAGGTACATCCCCAGTAATAGGTGTGCAGGAGGCAGCTGATTGATATCTCTCTCTCATCGATGTTTCTAACTCTCTATCCTTCTCCCTTCCTCTCTGTAAAAAAAAATCAATAAAATATATTTTTAAAAATTATGTATCTTTTTTTAAAAATATATTTTATTGATTTTTCACAGAGCGGAAGGAAGAGGGATAGTTAGAAACATCGATGAGAGAGAGATATCGATCAGCTGCCTCCTGCATGCCCCCTATTGGAGGTGTGCCGGTAACCAAGGTACATGCCTTTGACCCGAATGGAACCTGGGACCTTTAAGTCTGCAGGCCGACGCTCTATCCATTGAGCCAAACCAGTTTTGGCAAAATGATGTATCTTGATTACTGAGTGTTTGGGTGCCCCCTTGAGTTTTGTACCCCAGGGGGTCCCTCACTCGGTTTGCCTTAACCCCAGCCCTGCCATGCTCAGGAGTCTTCAGTTCCTTCCACCTGCAGTCTCTCAGGGCCCCTCTGTGCCAGGGAGTGTGCTAGGTGCCGGGGACAGACGTGCGGACACACCTGAGGCAGTGCTGGGGCAAGACAGCCAGGGAGACTGCAGACTGTGGCACTGTGTGGGCAGGTGCCAGGCCAAAGGACCTGGGGGCAGTGGTTCTCAACCTTCCTAAGGCCGAGACCCTTTAAGACAGCTCCTCATGTGGTGGTGACCCCCACCCATAAAATTATTTCCGTTGCTACTTCATCACTGTAATCTTGCTACTGTTATGAACTGTAATGTAAATATCTGATATGCAGGATGTATTTTCATTGTTACAAATGGAACATAATTAAAGCATAGGGATTAATCACAAAAACAATATGTAATTATATACTATGAAATATTTATTTCTAATTACAAATAAATGAAATTTTGTCTTGAATCGTGGTGTAGCATGGGTAACAGTCTTCATATGACAATACTAAACTACATTGCTATGCTTTGCTACACCGAGGAGCGGTGTGTTGGTTCCTAAGACCATAGGAAATAGGTGTTTTCTGATGGACTTAGGCGACCCCTGTGAAGGGGTCGTTTGACCCCCAAAGGGGTCGTGACCCACAGGTTGAGAACCACTGACCTGGGGGGATCCAAGTCACACCGACCGACCCTCGGGGGTCACTGCGGTCAGGTCTGAGCCCCCGTCTCGCCATCAGCGTCTCATGGGTTGTCTCCATGGCCCTTGCACATATTAGGGGCTTGTCAGCAACCCACGGGGGTTCTGAGACCTGGCTCGGGTGCCCGCAGGGGATGGGAGCAGGGGTGGAGGTGGGGGTCCAGCGGAGTCCACAGTCCGTGTGCCCGGGGCGCTCCCCTGTTCAGGGGGTTGCAGCCACCTCCCCCCCTCTCTCTGCGGGGAGGAACGTGGCGTTGGGCTGACCGTCGGGGGACGTGCAGAGTTTACAGGAGACCATGTGGGGCAGAGGGCACCGTCCCTCCGGCTTGGGATGCCAGCTGGCGTCCTGGCGCTCAGAGTTCTGAGAAGCCCGTCCATCTGGGGAGCGGCCGCTTGCGCAGAAGTGGGCCCGGCAGCGCTTCCTCTTTCTGCCTCTCAGTTTCCTAACGGCGACGTCAGCATAAATAGGAAGCGGAGAGGCTCTCAGCCTGCATCTGGAGGCTCCAGCACCAGGCCGGTGTGCCCCCCGCAAAGAGGTACGGCCTGGCTTTGAGGGGCAGGCTGACAGGTGGGGCGGGAGCAGGGGAGTGTGGGGAGCCTGGGACGGAACGGACGGGGAGAGCTGGGGGTGCTGGGGGGCAGGTGTGCGCTGGGGACCTGGGCAGGTTAAGGCTTGGCCTCTTGGGAAGACCTGAGCCCAGACTCCTCGGGCAGTGGGTGGGCTGTGAGGGCCGGGGTAGGGGTGCCAGGGGGTGTCGCTGGTAGGGTCCAGTTTATCTCCGGGTGATGGAGAGCTCAGGCCTGGGAGTGAGACACTGGGCTCTGTCAGCTCTGCTTTGTTCACCGAGGTGTCGGAGGCCGTGGGAACTTCCATTCTCTGCTCCCTGCTTCTGTGTCCTCAGCTCTGGAATGGGAGAGAGAGAGAGAGAGAGAGAGAGAGAGAGAGAGAGAGAGAGAGAGAGAGAGAGAGAGAGAGAGAGAGAGAATGGAGGGTGGGGAGAGAAGGAGAGGGAGGGTTTGGAGAGACTGGGAGGCTGGAGGGGACATCTGGAGCCTTGCCAGGCTCAGGGCTTGGGAGGAAGCTGCTTTACATTAATTACACTTGCTAAGCTTGATCCTATATAAGAAAGAGCTAATAGGCTAATTAGACTGGACGGTGCAATGATCTTCGGGAATGACCTTCCAGAATGACCAGTGGGCAGGGCCTCGGGGCCGCGGGGAGGACTGAGGCAGCCAGGGCTGCGAGGGCCAAGCTCCTTGCGAGGATTTCGTGCATCGGGCCTCTAGCGTGAGTGCGCAGTTCTTCTCTGTAACAGAGAAGGCCCAGCCCCATTCCCCACAGACATATGCTTCTCCCTCAAAGAATGCTGTGGCTGAAACCAGTTTGGCTCAGTGGATAGAGTGTTGGCCTGCAGACTGAAAGGTCCCGGGTTTGCTTCCAGTCAAGGGCATGTATCCTGGTTGCGGGCACATCCCCAATAGGGTGTGTACAGGAGGTGGCTGATCGATGTCTCTCTCTCATCCATGTTTTTAATTCTCTATTCCTCTCCCTTCCTCTCTGTAAAAAATCAATAAAATATATTAAAAAAAAAAAAAAAGAATGCTTTGGTGCCACACCCGCCCTGAGTTGCTGTCCCTTCGCTGGCTTCGGACTCAGGTGTGTGTGTTTTGGCCCCAAGTGTGTTGTCTGGGTGGGTGTCCGGGGTGCTACCACTTAGGTGCAGGTGTGTGAAGGTAGGTGCAGGTGTACGCAATTGCCTTGTGGATTGTAGGGCCGGTGAGTCTAGGGATCCAAACTAGGGTCCGAGCCTGGAGGGCCTCCCCAGACAGCCTCGAGTGACAGTTGCCCGTGGGCGATTTCTCCTCTTCCAAGCCCCGTTCCATTCTGCGTTACCAGGTGCTAATTTCCTCTGCCTGTCACCCTTCCTACTGTCTCGCCAGTTTAAGAATGAGTAAGCCCTTTCCCGGAAGCTCCCGGTCACTCTTAATCATCAGTGTCACTGATGTTGCGCCGTATTCACCAGTATTCCAGGACAGTTCATGACTTAATCAGCATGTTTAACATTAAGCAAGTAAATGCATGGGTTTCTGCTCTGTGAAAAATTAGACTAGCTCTAGCTGGTTTGGCTCAGTGGATAGAGCATCAGCCTGGGGACTGAAGGGTCCCAGATTTGATTCCAGTCAAGGGCACATGCTCTGGTTGTGGGCTCGATCCCCAGTGTGGAGCATGGAGGAGGCAGTCAATCAATGATTCTCTCTCATCATTGATGTTTTTCTCTCTCTCTACCTTCCCCTTCCTCTCTGCAATCAATAAAAATATACTTTAAATAGGCCAGAATTATGCAGCATAGAAGACATTGTCAACACTCTATCCCCTAGTCCCACGCTCTGTCCTCTTCACCACATGTACCCTCCCCAACACTTTTAAGCTTAATTGTAAGTACATCGTTTTTCTCTGCACATAAATGGGATTTTTATGCACATATTGTTCTGAATTATTTTCTCGCCTAATAAGTTTTAGCAACTTTCCACAATATACATGTGGATTTAACTCCTGTGTTAATCCTAAAACGTACGTGGCCTTTGTTAGAACGGCCACGTGACAGTTTGCCCTATGGAGGGACACGTAGGTCGTTGCCGATTTATCCACACCTGTGAGCACACGTGTTCCTGCAGCCCACATTCCTGGAAGCCGAATTGCTGGGCCAGAGATTTCGTGTTGAAAATGTATGCAAATATTTTCAAATCATCCTCCAAGAAGCGAAATTAACAGAGGCCCGCACGGTCACGCATGAAAGGGCCCATTTCTCTTTAGAAAAAGAATCTTGTAATTGGGTCCAATGGAATAGATGGAAATTGCCTGGTTCTGCTTGGACGTTTTCCTCTGATTATGGGTGAAGTTGTGCGTCTTCACCAGTGACATCTTTCAGAGACGGACATGGAAATGTCTTTTGTCCGTTTTCTTTCCTTTCTTTCTTTTTTTTACATAGAGGAGGAGAGGGGGATAGAGAGTTAGAAACATCAATGAGAGAGAAACATCAACCAGCTGCCTCCTGCACACTTCCTACTGGGGATGTGCCCAACCAAGGTACATGCCCTTGACTGGGATCGAGCCTGGGACCCTTGACTCTGCAGGCCCGACGCTCTATCCACTGAGCCAAACTGGTTAGGGCTTTTTGTCCGTTTTCTGATGGGTTCTTTGCCTCGTACCTCTTCACTCCAGGGGTGAGTCGCTCAATATGGGTAGTAACAGTGTATTCCTGAATGTTGAAAATACATTCTTCCAGATTATCACTTGTGTATTTTCTTCACCACATTTAAGATATCTTATTTCAAATAAGAAGGTATTAACTGCTTCTAACTCAAATCTGTCATTATTGTTCATTTAAGGCTTTCTGGGTTGGATGTCTTGTTCAACACCCAGATTAAAGAAATATTTGTGATGCTTTTACCATTTTAGCTTTGATTTGTAGATCTTTGATCCACCTAGACTTTAGGGGGGTGGGTAATAGGGAAGGTAAATAATCTAACTTGAAGAACCATCAGCTAATTGTGGCAATATCATTAATTATGTGAATGCAGCCCATCCTTGCCTCGGTCATTTGAAATGCCTTTTATTACTCCCCAAATTCCTACTTGCTTATTTTCCTTACTGTTTTTCTGTTCCATCTGTCTATTATATCCCTTATTACTTTTACAGTGAATAGAGCTAGTCTCTCATCTTTGGTTGGTTATAATTTAGAATCAGTTGGTCAAGCCCATTAAAAAAATTTTTGAGCCAGCCAGTGTGGCTCAGTGGTTGAGTGTCAACCCATGAACCAGGAGGTTCGATTCCTGGTCAGGGCACATGCCTGGATTGCAGGCTGGATCCCAGGTAGGGGTCATGCAGGAGGCAGCTGATCAGTGATTCTCTCTCATCATTGGTGTTTCTCTTCCTCTTCCTTTCTCTCTCTGAAATCAATAAAAATATATAACTTTAAAAAATCCTTTGGAAGCATTTTTGGGATTTTGATGTAGATTCCATCGGATTTAGAGATTAAGTCGGGAGACTGACAACTGTGGGCAGCCTCTCCTTTATGCCCTGACCAGGGACCCCAACATACCCTTTGCCTTGGATATTGCCACGGGGTTCTCGTCGATACCAGAGACCCCCACCTCCTTCATCTCCTCATTTGCCGAGGTTTATTTATTTGTTTCTTTACTCCGGAATGGCTTTTGTACTATCAAGTATTTAGAAGCGCCTACCAGGATAGACTTACCCTTTTCCTCCCTTTAATCTGTCCATCTGTTTCTTTTCATCATGGGTCGATTTGTCCATGGCTCTCTGTCCAGTTCTGGAATAATCCCTCTGTGACCATGGTACATACAGTCTTTCTTTGTCAGATTGTCCTCGAAAATGGTTTTTGTCTGCCGTGAATTTGAGAGGGGATGGAGGAGTGTTTTTTGGGTTCAGTTCTAACCCATGAAATTTCTCCAAGAGTTTGGGAATTTTGGTGTGCGTGTTTATTTTGAGTGAGAAGGTGTTTTGTTTTTCTCTTCTCCTTTCTCTCTCGCCCTCCTTCTCCTCTCTGCCACCCTCTTGCCCCTGTGGTTACCTCTCACTCTTGGTGACTTTTAGCCCTTGGATTTTTAACACACGTATTTAACCTTTATTTTCCACCAGCAGTGGGAGAGGAACATGTAGATGCTGTTGCAAAACAAGACGAGACCCTTGGCAAACTTTCACTTCTCCACCGTCCACCGCAACCTCACAGCCAACTCCTACGGTAAAAATCATCTGATTATTGACCTTAGCGTTGCTATCTTGTATTTGTTTATTTTCACTCTGTACGGGGTAAAAGACAATTCTTGACATAACTGTAAGTCTTCTTGGTTTATTTTCTCACCACTGATCCTCTTTCTTTCTTTCTTTCTTTCTTTCTTTCTTTCTTTCTTTCTTTCTTTCTTTCTTTGACTTCTTTTTTTCTGAAATATATCCTAGAGTAATTTTTTCCCCAGGAAATAAATGAAAAGCTTCTTTTGTCCTCACATTTCCAAAATGTTGTGGTTTTTGCCCTTGAACTTCAAAGGAAGCTTGATTGTTTATGATTCTAGGTTGAAACTATTTTCTCTCCATATTTTCAAGCCATCCCTGCGTATTTGGAGTTTGGAGTCGCTAACTTCT
This sequence comes from Lasiurus borealis, assembly GCA_004026805.1. Classification (NCBI taxonomy): domain Eukaryota; kingdom Metazoa; phylum Chordata; class Mammalia; order Chiroptera; family Vespertilionidae; genus Lasiurus; species Lasiurus borealis. The sequence continues at coordinate 15,455 of PVJN01013641.1, forward strand.
TGAGAAAATCTTGCCAACCTGGCCCTTGCTGCATTAAAAATAATAGAATGACCATCTATGGTTCTTTCCTTCTGGAAGCTGCTAGGGTTACCCTTTCATTCTTGGATGACTGGAAGTTCACCAGTTTGTGACTGAGTAGGCATTATGGAAAATTAATCTCGCTCTTCACTTAGTGAACTGTTGTCTCCTTCAAAGCCCTGTGAAGTTTTCTTCTAGTTCTTTTTTGTTTTGATTTTTACAAATATTTTTATTGGTTTCAGAGAGGAAGGAGAGGGAGAGAGAGAAACATCCATGATGAGAGAGAATCATTGATCAGCTGCCTCTTGCACGCCCCCTCTTAGGGACTGAGCTAGCAACCTGGGCATGTGCCCTTGGCCAGAATCAAACCCAGGATCTTTCAGTCCAAAGGCCAACAGTCTATACACTGAGCCAAACCGGCCAGGGCAAGTTTTCTTCTATTTCTAACTGTACCCATGTGGGTGCACATGGGAAACCCCCAAACAAGAGTGGTTCCACAATGCAGACATTTATTTTGCCCTCCCATAAATGATGTCTAGAAGCCAGCAATCTCCAACTGGAATGGTTGCTCCACAATGAAAAGAGGGGTCCAGGTTTCTCTCTCGCTCTTGCATGTGGCTTTCAACCTCAAGGTAACCTCATGGTCCAAATGGCTGCTGGAGCCAACTCCCTTTAAACAGACTTTTAAAAATATATATACATTTAATCCATTGACAGTTAGGGTTATCGTTGAGAGGTACTTATTTATTGCCACTGTAGCTCTGTATGGCTAGGCTTCTCTCTCTGTTTCTTCTTGGCAATTCCTTACAGCAATCCCTTTAGTGTTTCTTGTAATGCTGGTTTGGTGGTGATGAACTCCTTTAGCCGTTTTTGGTCTGGGAAGCTCTTTATTAACCATCTACTTTGAATGATAGCCTTGCTGGACATGGTAATCTTGGTCTCAGATCCTTGCTTTCCATTACCCTGAGTACTTCATGCCATTCCCTTCTGGCCGGTAGAGTTTCTGATGAAAAATCAGGTGGCAGGCATATGGGAGCAACTTTGGAGGTAACAGTTTTCTTTCCTCTTGCTGCCTTTAAGATTCCCTCTTTGTCTTTACCAGTAATTTTTGGCATTTGAATTATGATGTGTCTGGGCATGGGCCTGTTTGTGTTCTTCTTGCTCGGGGTTCTCTGTGCCTCCTGAACTTGTGTATCTTTTTCCTTTACCAGATTAGAGAATTTTTCTGCCATTATTTCTTCAAACACATTCTCTATCCCTTTCTCCCTCTTCTGGCACATGTGCTATTCTAATATCATTACATTTCATATTGCCCTACAGCTCCCTTAAGCCGTCCTTCTGTTTTTTAGTTGTTTTTTCCTTCCAATTCTCTGATTCAATTATTTAATCCTCAGCTTCCCCTAATCTGCTGTGTATTCCTTTCAAACTGTTCTTTATTTGTGCTATGTCATTCTTTCTGTTTTCAGTTACTACATCTTTTCTCATCTTTACCATCATTACTCTGAAGTTTTTATCAGATAAATTTATTATCTCCATTCCATTTATCTCTTCGTCTGGAGAATTCTCCTGTTCTTTCATTTGGTGGTTGTTTCTTTGTCTCCTCATTTTGGCTGCTAGTTTGGGTTTGTGGCCAAGTATTAGGTAGATGTGCTACACCTCTCAGTCTCTAGTGCAGGACAGTGTCAAGCATTGTTTCTGACTGATTTGATCAGGCAAAGGCTCAAAGCCTCCAGAGACTGCCTCTGTCTACAGACGGATAGGATTCTGTCTTAAATGCCCTCAGACTATCGACCCCAGGTGTTGCAAGAGTTGTTTTTAACCAGGCAGGGCGGTTCTTTCTGCCTGGAGGCTAGTTGTTATTCTCAGTCTCTTATTGGGCTTCAGCAACTCTGCACCGTGGAGCAAGGTGTCTCCCAATTGGGTGGACCAGCTGTCTTTCCTCCAGGCAAGGTCGCCTGTATAGGTGATGCCTTCATAAGAAAGATGACCTCCGCAGCATGAGGGAATGTCTCAGCACAGGAAACAGGGATGTCTGCCTTCTGAGCTCTAACTCCTGAGCCCCCGATCCTGGCTTTTGTTCACTCAGCTCTAGTCCACTCTGCCCTCCCTCTGCTGGAGCACAAGGTAAGTGGCTACACAGGGAATTTTGTGTGTTGGCCCTTTAAGAGGGGCCCTGAATTTCCAGCTCTCTCTTTCTGACAGACAGCAATCCCACTGCTTTTCACAGCCAGATGTTACATGGGTACCCTCAGTTCTTGTGCTCTCTGCTGGGGGGCCCCACTTGGGGATTAGACCCCAGAGTTCTCAATGGCAACCCCCTGCAGCTGAGATATTTCCCCAGAACTTCAGCTGCTGTCTGTGGGGGGCCCCAGCCAGCACTTTCGTGCCTCTACCCCTCCTCCCAGTCTCTACGTGGTCTCCACTTTCTGTTCTCGGGTAGCAGGGTTCTCTCCAGCGAGTCTTTGGTTGATTAGTCAGAAGTTTTTCTGTTTTTTTTTTCATTGTAATTCCAGTTTGGACCTGGGAGCATGTCCGTGCAGCATCCAGTTACTGTGCCACCATTTTTAATTTCTCCAGCCTTTTATTTATATATATACTGATTTCAGAGAAGAAGGGAGAAGGAGAGTGACATAGAAACATCAATGAAGAGAGAGAATCATTGATCAGCTGCCTCCTGCACACCTCCTACTGGGGATCGAGCCTGCAACCAGAGCATGTGCCCCTTGACTAGAATCGAACCTGGGACCCTTCAGTCTGCAGGCTGACACTCTGTCCACTGAGCCAAACTGGCCAGGGCTCAACAGCCTTTTTTGGATAGCGACCTCCAATGTTTCCATTCAGATCTCCTTGGATAAGATTTACTCCCATGACCACACATAAGGATAAGAGACTGTGGGAAGTACAGCCTTTTATTCTGTGCAGCAAAAGGTCCAGATAAAGCCTGTACTTCCATTACTGATAAGGAAGGGCAGCTAGATGGCGGACACCGTCTGCCACACCTGCATGCAGCTCTCTCTGGCCTCTGCTTCCAGATGTTGGAACTCCTGCATTCTTTCCCAGGTCTCAGCTTTTCTCTCCAGCTTTCCCTCTCCTTGCCCATTTGCTGTCTTCAGCATATACCATCATAACATGGTTGTTTGTGGTGTTCATTCAGTCATTTGGCCTGTTACTGAGGTGTGTGTTGTTGTTTTTTAATTATGGTGTTTTTACCATCAAATTCCAAGATCTCTACTTATTGTTTGCATAGCAATCTATTCTTTTAAATGGCCATGATTTCTCAAATCTCCCTGAGGATGTAAAGCAAGAAGTTTTAAAGTTTTGTTTTGGCCCTGGCTGGGTGTCTCAGTGGGTAAGAGTGTCATCCAGTAAACCAAAAGGTTGCAGGTTTGATTCCCAGTCAGGGCACATACCTAGGTTGAAGGTTCAATCCTCAGTCAGAGCAATTGGAAGCAACCAATAGATATCTCTCTCTCTCTCTCTCTCTCTCTCTCTCTCTCTCTCTCTCTCGTTCCCTTTCTCTCTTCAAACATATCCTTGGGTGAGAATAAAAAAAAAAACTTCAGCCGAGACTGGTTTGGCTCAGTGGACAGAGCCTCGGCCTGGGGACTAAAAGGTCTCAGGTTCGATTCCAGTCAAGGGCATGTACCTTGGTTGTGGGCACATCTCCAGTGGGGGTCGTGCAGGAGGCAGCTGATTGATGTTTCTCTCCCATCGATGTTTCTCTCTCTACCCCTCTCCCTTCCTCTCTGTAAAAAATCAATAAAATATATTTTTAATAAAAAAATAAAAAGTTCAAGGGAAAAAAAAACAACATTTTGGAAATATAAAGATAAGAAAAGCTTTTTAGATCTTTTCTGACAAAAAAAAAAGTTACTCTAGGATGTATTTCAGAAAAGAAAAAAAAGAGTCCAAGAAAGAAAGAAAGCATGCGATACTGAAATCGGTGCAAGAAAAGAAACCAGTAAGACTTGCAGTAAAAAATCATTCCTGTGTAGTATGAAAAAAATCAATCCAAAATAATAATATTATCCTCAATAATCGGATGTTTTGTTTTTATGCATGTTTGTAGAAATGCCTGCTGGGTCAGTAGACACGTATGATACCACTATTGGGTAGCGGTTAAAAGCACAGACTCTAGCTCCCGCCTGTCCTTTACTGGCTGTGCGATCCTGGACCATCTGCCCATTTCCTCGTCTGTAAAGTGGGGATTCTAGAGGTCACTACACAGTGATTTGTTCACACCCGTGAAGCCTTGGGCCGGGCTGGCTCACAGTCAACGTTTTATGTCGGCCACTGACACGAATCTGCTATGTGTCTGTGAATTTTGTGCGCATGTTCATGGATGACATTAATCTTCTCTAAACATTTCCAATGTAAAGACGGTCATCTGTTTCTCATCGTTCTGCTGCAAACATTCCTCTTTTGCATGTTGTCCTTTGCTTCATGGCCCATTTATTTTCATAAAATATAGAAGATTTGGTTTTTAAGTATTTCTGTCAGCCTTCATCTCTCTGATTTCCTCCACTGTCTGTAAGCCGGCATAGTACAAAGGGAGTCACATGTATGGTCTGCAAGTTTAACACCCTTTGACTTCTTCCACTGAAACTGTGAAGTAGCATGGTATTTGGAGAACGGTGGGAGAGGGGGGTTTATCGGATGCGTTTTATGTTGTTATTCGATCATCTAAGCACTTCTTATTCCTGTTCTTTTTCTTATTTCTTATCCCTACATGTTGACTCATGACTTCTCCTTCATCAGATAGCACACCCTTGGGTTAAACAGTTTGTCTGGTCTGTGTCCACTGATATATCGTGCGTGCGTGTGTGTGTGCACGCGCGCCTGTGTGTGTATCTGTGTGTGTGTATGTGTGTATCTGTGTGTGTCTGTGTGTGTTTGTGTCTGTGTGTGTGTCTCTGTGTGTGTGTGTGTGTCTGTGTGTGTCTGTGTGTATCTGTGAGTGTGTGTGTCTGTGTGTGTGAGTGTGTGTATCTGTGTGTATGTCTGTGTGTGTCTGTGTGTGTGAGTGTGTGTGTATGTGTTTATGTGTGTATAATCTGTGTGTATCTGTGTGTGAGTATGTGTATGTATGAGTGTGTGTGTGTGTGTGTGTCGCGCTCCTGCAACGAGAGAGAAGTTTCAGACTCTCTTCCTCGAGTGAAAAAGAGGAAATCCCCAGCCTCCGGGGGAGAAAGCGGAACTGGCGCCCGGTGTCTGGTGTCAGAGGGGGTGTGGGAGGAATGCCAGGAACCAGGGCAGAGGTGGGGAGAGCACCAGCCCCGAGGGTGTGAGTGAGTGTGCACGTGGTCACCCCAGGGAGGACACTGCGCCCCCCACACCCAGTGACCCCCCCAAACGGATGGAAGTCAGCACCCCCCGGGGATGGCAGGGCAAGTCCACTCCCAGGCCTCCGCCTCCTGTTTTTCCATCAGCGGGGTGTGCCCGGTGCCCGGCCCATGTCTCCACAGGCCTTCAGAGCATCTCCCTGGCGGTTACACCGGGGACACTGAGGCGGAGGGGAGGGCACTGTCCGAGGTGCCAGGCTGAGGTCCTGCATCGGGACTGGTCTCGGGTTCACCCCAAAAGTGGACCGAGCGCCTGTGGACGCAGGACAGGGAGGGCAGCTCCAGCTGATGTTCCCTCTGCAGGCCCTGAGAAGCCGGAGGAGCTGCAGGGAGATTCACAGGAGCCAGCGGATGCCATGGGTCTGGCCTGGCCCCCAACCGGGGAGGGACCCAGGATTCCAGGCCAGTGAGGACCGGCCCTGGCCCAGACCTGCACCCCCGCTGCCGGCCCTGCTCGCCCGGAGCTGACCGGGAGATGGCGCTGACCCAGTGGCTGCTCCCCGTGGCCCTGCTGGCTTTGAGCGGGGAGCCCAGCATGGCAGGGGACCTCGGTGAGCCCGACAGCTCCCTCCCCTTCCTCTCCTCTCCCCAGGCCCCTCCCGCTGCCGGGACCCTTGGCTGACGCTGTGTCCACCAATGTTTCCCAGGGAGCTCCAGACCCAGGGGCTCCGGCCTTCCCTCCCTACCTTCCCTCATGTCTTCTCTCTCCCTAATGCTCCCAGGTGCCTCTTGCCACCCCCCTCCCACCCCCATCCTCCCGCTCAGTACTCTCAGCACCCTGTAAGGCTATCTCTCCTTGTGTCCCTTCTCTGCCCACATTTATCTGTGTGACATTCAAGGCCTCTGACCTCCAGGCCGATCCTTCCAGCCTTTCTCTGCCCCTTCTCTCTCCCGCCCCCACCCCACCCCCGCTCTGCTCCTCTGACAGTGGCCTTGACGGATCCCCACTTCCCCGGGACCCTCAGCCTGAGGGTCTCCTCCTGCTCTGGCTCCAGCAGCTGGGATGCTCTTGAGGCGCCTGAAACCCACTCCCCAAGGACTCCCAGAGAGCTTGGCATCTCTGGTCACCGTGGCAACTGCATCCCCTTTTCCAACCATCAGGCCTGACAGCTGAGCAAGGACATGGGCAGGGGGTCTCAGAGCAGGGCTCTGACCCGCTGCCTCTGAGGAGGGGATGTGCCTCTTCTCCCAGGATGCACCGAGGGCTCCAGGGCAGGGCCTGTGCCTGAGACCTGTTCCTGTCCTGGGTGGCAGGGACCCAGCTCCAGGAGGAGGGCACAGCAGGGGCTGGACTTGGCTGTGAATCAACGAGGATATTGTGTCTCTATCCGGACAGGAGGGTCCGCAACCTGTACCCGCACCCCTGCGGAGCCCCCGGCCCTGCCCAAGGCCCCAGACCTGTCTGGCATCCAGGAGCCTCTAGCCTTCCTCATGCCATGACCCTTTAACACAGCTCCTCATGTTGTGGTGACCCCAGCCATACAATTATTTTCGTTGCTACTTCATCACTGTAATTTTGCTGCTGTTAATGAATCGTAATGTAAATATCTGTGTTTTCTGATGGTCTTAGGCGACCCTGCTAGCGGTTGCAAACCACAGGTTGAGAACCGCTGCTGTAGAGCCTAAAACCATCAGAAAACACAGATATTACCCTAACCGGTTTGGCTTAGTGGGTAGAGCGTCGGCCTGAGGACTGAAGGGTCCCAGGTTCGATTCCAGTCAAGGGCATGTACCTTGGTTGTGGGCACATCCCCAGTAGGAGGTGTGCAGGAGGCAGCTGATCGATGTTTCTCTCTCATGAATGTTTCTAACTCTCTAATCCCTCTTTCTTCCTCTCAGTAAAAAATCAATAAACTACATTTAAAAAAAAAGAAGAAAACACAGATATTTACATTGCGATTCATTAACAGCAGCAAAATCACAGTTATGAAGTAGCAATGAAAATAATTGTATGGTTGGGGGTCACCACACTATGAGGAACTGTATTAAAGGGTCACGACAATAAAAAGATTGAGAACCGCTGCTCTAGAGGATTCTGGGTGCCCTTCCCCAGTGCCGGACACCCAGGAGGGGCTGCGGGGGATGGTGACAGGGGCACCTGGAGGGGAGGGAGTGACCCCTCCTTGCCTCTCCCGGTCAGAGACCGTCCCGCTGCGGACCCTGCGCTGCCACAATGACTACACCAGCCGCATCACCTGCCGGTGGGCGGACACGCCGGAGGCCCAGCGGCTCATCAACCTGACCCTCTACCGCAGGCTGAACCAGTGAGTGGCTCTGGGCCCGGGGCTGGCAGGCAGGGAGGGCCGCTGTGGGGGGCTGTGCCAGGCAGGGGCTGGACAGAGGACAGAGGAGGGAGGCCCCTGCCCAGGGGGTGCTGCTCACGGGGAGTCCCCCGCCCCTGCACCAGCCCAGGAGCTGGTATCTGATGCCAGGCTCCCAGGAAGAGCGTGTGTGTGTGTTGATGTTGCCTTGGACAGTGATCATCTTCTCCTATCTCATCCCAATTTAACACAATCGCCTGCACTCATCCCATTTTGGAGGCAGGCATGGGGGAGTGGGGTATAAAATGCCACCCCGTTCACAGAGGAGGAAACCGGGGCTGGGGGGGGGTTAAGGGGGCTTACCCTCTCCATGGGGGAGCCGACACCGGGGTCTGACCTGAGAGGCTGGGCTCAGGTATCCCCGAGCCTGAGACTTCCCTCCCGTTTGAGGAGTGGTCCTTTGCCTCGCCTGGTGTCTGGGGCACGTGCCGTTCGGGGGGTGCCTGGCGCCATGCTGGGGTTTGGGGAGAGTCCAGCCCATAGGAACAGAGGTCACTAACCAGCTGGGGTCGCAGGGTTCAAGGCCGCCCACCTCTCTCCTGCTCTCCTGCAAACCCCTGTATTTCTCGCTCTCCCCTCCGCATTACCACTGCCCCCCCTGCCCGTGGCTCTGACCTCTCCCGCCCACTGAGACACCGGAGGCCACGGCAGAGAAGCCCCAGCCCCTCTGTGCCCCCTCTGTGCCCTCGATGTTGTTTTCCACCCCTCCTGCACCATCAGAGCCTCTAACCATCAGCAAATGCAGTCGACTTTTAAAATAGAACACAAAGCTGGCCGGTGTTACATTAACATCCTACCCGGGTCAAACCACTTCCTGTCTCGGGATATTCCAGAAGCCTCCTACCTGGTCCTTCTGCTTCCAATATTGTCCCTCCCCTGCTCCCCCACTTCTCTACCCCCCCCCCCCCCCCATTAAACCAATCTGTCCACAACCCAGCAGCCGGAGGAACTCTTTCAAAGTACATGTCACAATATGTCACGCCTTGGCACGTAGCTCGCTAATTCCTCCCGTTCACAGTGAATTCCAAATCCCTTTTAAGTGCTGGCCTCTGTCACCTCACTCCATTAGCCTCCCGGACCTCCCAACCTCACTCACTCTGCGCATCCTGTCTAGCTGCCCGGTCACAACGCTGCAAACCTGAGCCTGCCCCCGGCCTGTGCTTTTGCAAGTTCCCGAGATTCCCTTTCCCCAGAATTTGCATGACTCCTCCCCCACCCCATCCAAGTTTCTACTCCAAGGTCACCTTTCCCAGAGGCCTTCCCTGTCTCCCCTATTTCCAACTGCATCCCCCACCCCGGACTTTCTGACCTCCTCCTCACCCTTTCCTGCTGCACTTGTCTGCATCAAGTTGGACACGCGACTTATTTCATTCCGCTGTTTCCTGTCTGTGTCCCTCCTGCAGGACGCTGGCTCCCGGGACAGGGATTGGTGTGTGTTGTTTTGTGCACGTGGAAACCACCCAATAATGCTGCGAGTGAGTGATTCTTTGTTCCAGACTGACCTGTGTCCTCTCGTGCAGGTTCCCCCCAGAGCCAGTGTCCTGTGATCTCAGTGACGACGTGCCCGCCTGGCCAGGCTGCCCGGCTCCCCACTGTGTGCCCAGAAAATGCGTCATTCCCTGCAAGCGGTTCGTCATCGCCGACAAGGACAACTTCTCGTTCCAGCCCGACCGGCCTCTGGGCACCCAGCTCACCGTTCTCCTGGCCCAGCATGGTGAGCTTGGGGTCCCTGGCTAGCCCCCCACCCCCCGCAGTGTGGACAGGGGATCTGAGGGATGGCCTACTGCGGAGGATGGGCCAGGGAGCGAGTCTTCAAAGGATGGAGACGTTGGTCTGGGGTTGGATTTGGCCTCTTGAGGGAAGAGGACATATGTCTCCTTATGAGGGAGCTGGTGCAGCAGGTGCAAGGTGAGAACCCCCTGACTTAAGGCACCCCGACCCCGCCCTGGCTGCTCCCCTACCTGCCAGGCCATTGCCTTCCAGCGCTGAAGGTTTTCCTTCTGGAAGAACCATTCTCATGATTCACATAAAAACATACCAGGTTTGCCCTAGTTGGTTTGGCTCAGTGGATAGAGTATCAGCCCTCGGACCAAAGGGTCCCAGGTTCGATTCCAGTCCAGGGCACATACCTTGGTTGCAGGCTCCATCCCTGCCCCCAAATCAGGAAGTGTGCAGGAGGTAATCAGTCGATGTGTCTCTCTCACATCGATGTTGCTCTCTCTGTCTCTCTCCCTTCCTTCCACTCTCTCTAAAAATCCATGGGGCCGAAACCGGTTTGGCTTAGTGGATAGAGCGTCAAGCCTGCGGACTGAAAGGTCCCAGGTTTGATTCTGGTCAGGGGCATGTACCTGGGTTGTGGGTACATCCCCAGTAGGGGGCGTGCAAGAGGCAGCTGATCGGTGTCTCTCTCTCATCGACGTTTCTAACTCTCTATCCCTCTCCTTTCCTCTCTATAAAAAAATCAATAAAATATATATTTTTTAAAATCCATGGGTGGGAAAGAGGTGCCCCGTCTCTGCCAGTCTGGGCTGAAGATGTTCCGAAGGGCAGCTCTGACCTGCTCTAACTCGCCACGTTCCGTGCCCAGCACAGAACATGTGTACCCCGTCTGCGCCTCCTGAACTCTCTCTGCTTGAATGCCAGCCCTGGCCGGGCACTCAGACACGGAAGCTCCGGGAGGGTGGAGCCATGCCATTCACTAACGAACCTCTCGCCCGGCCCTGTAGCTCCCAGCAGAGCTCTGTGTGCCGGCGGCAGATGGAATGTGTTCATGAAAAGCATCTGAAGTGCCTACATGTGCTCATTCATCGATTCATTCACTTCGTTCCCCAAACGCCCTGAACCGCTACATCGCAGGCCCCGGGGAGAGGGAAGGGCACCAGGACCCAGCCCTGCCACCCCACGAGCTCCTTGACCACTCGGGGAGGCAGATGTGGGCACACATAAGCCCCCCTGGGTATAGACCGCACCAGTGGCTCGGTGGGCTGGAAAAGGAGCCAAGGTTCTGTCTGGGGGAGGGATCCTAGAAGCTTCTGGAGGAAGAGACATTTATGCTGGGCGCTGAGAGGTGCAGGACATTGGCAGGTGGACAACAGAGTCACATGAGCCACAGCGCCCTCTGCTGGGCCGGGGGTGCCACACAGGCTGCGTCTGGGCAGTGCGGGCCTGGGGATAGAGCAGCGGTTCTCAACCTTCCTGAGGCCGCGACCCCTGCATGCAGTTCCTCATGTGGTGGTGACCCCCAACCATGAAATCTTGCTACTGTGATGCAACGTGATGTAAATATCTGCATTTCCCGATGGTCTTAGGCAACCCCTGTGAAAGGGTCGTCCCACCCCCAAGGGGTCTCGACCCACAGGTTGAGAACCGCTGGGATAGAGGGAGACCCACATTTGTATGGCCGCATACAGTGCTGGTATGTGCACCGCTATCTGCAGGGCCTCCTTCACGGTCACATTGAACCCCATGATTTGGCAGATGAAGGGCCTGCAGCCCCCCGAGGATTGGGGTCTTGTCCAAGGTTAGGGAGCTGAGGAGTGGGGGGCAGTGCTCCTCCTGGAACCCCAGCTATCCATGCACAGACCTGCAGGCCCTTCCTGCCCACCATCCTCCAGCCCCTGAGAAACTCCAACTCCTTCTCCCTCAGTGCAGCCCCCCGCGCCCAGGGACCTCCAGGTCACTGCTGAGGGGGACCGGTTCCTGCTGACCTGGCGTGTGGCCCCCCGGGGTGCGCAGAGCCCGTGGCTGTCCAGCCTGGAGTTCGAGGTGCTCTACAGGCGGCTCCAGGACTCCTGGGAGGTAGGCACCTCATCGGCTCGGCTCCCGGGGCCCGCAGGGACCTGGCCCGGCGGCACCGGCTCCAGCAGCCCCCTCTCCTCCGGCAGGACGCCTCCAGCCTCCGCTCCACCGCCCCGCAGGCCCTCCTGGGGCCCGGGCACCTCGTTCCCGGCAGCACCTACGTGGCCCGAGTGCGCGCCCGGCTGGGCCGGGATTCGGGACTCTCCGGCCGGCCCAGCGGGTGGAGCCCAGAGGTCCGCTGGGACTCGCAGCCAGGTAAGGAGGTGAGGGAGTCCTGGGGTGGGGGGTGACGGTGCCCCTCTGTGGAGGGCGGCTCATTACAGGTCCGCACCGGAGTCTGGGGGCCACCGACCTCTGTGCACGGGTCAGAGTGTCTTACCTGGCCACCCGCCCAGGTAGCTCTGCAGAGGCATCGGCTTCCCCTGGGCCCGGGGTCTGCACACACTCTGCCCAGCAACCGTTACCATGGTGCCCCGTGCTCTGAGAGCTGACCATGGCGGACACCATGACCTTGTCCCCAAACCCTGAAACTAGGCGCTGTCCCCATTCCCCGGGGCATGGAGGCTCCCGGGATTCCCTCGGACCTGGGCTCACACGGCCAGCAGGCTCAGGCTGGAGTTTAACCCCGGGTCGGGGCCCCGAAGCCAGGCTGTCTCTGAGCTGATCCCACAGGGGTGTCTCCCTCCCAGGGGACCAGGCCCAGCCCCGGAACCTCCAGTGCTTCTTTGATGGGGACTCCACGCTCAGCTGCTCCTGGGAAGTGAGGGCCGAGGTGACCAGCTCTGTCTCCTTCACCCTCTTCTACCAGCCCAGCCCCAACGAGGCGTGAGTGTCCCCCACTTCTGCCCCCTTCTTCTGCCCGCTCCCCTCCTCCGGGCCTTCCCTCTCCAGGCCTCCTCCTGCCTCTGGATGCCCAGCAGTGGCCCCAGCTCACCCCGAGGTCTCACCCCTCCCCCCCACCCTTCACCCCCGTGGCCCCTTTCCCCTCCTGCCCTCACCTCTGCGTGACCCTCAGGGAGCAGGAGTGTTCCCCAGTGCTGAAGGAGGCCCGCGGCCCCCATGTCCACCACCGGTGCCAGGTTCCCGTGGCCGACCCCCGGAACCACAGCCAGTACACCGTCTCTGTCCGGCCAAAGCAGGAGGAGAAGTTCATAAAGAGCTCGGAGAACAGTGAGTTTGCCCAGCCCTCTGCGGTGGGGGTGGGGGGTGGGGAGGACAGCTGTGTTTCCTTGTATAAACCATGCACACTCAGGGTTCCTATGTCCCGTCTTCATGTTTGTGACTTCCAATAAACACAGTCCAGCTGAAACCGGTTTGGCTCAGTGGATAGAGCATCGGCCTGCGGACTGAAGGGTCCCAGGTTCGATTCAGGTCAAGGGCATGGACCTTGGTGGCGGGCACATCCCCAGTGGGGGGCGTGCAGGAGGCAGCTGATCGATGTTTCTAACTCTTTATCCCTCTCCCTTACTCTCTGTAAAAAAAATATTAATAAAATATATTTTTAAAAAACAAAACACAATCCCGTGAGCAAAGGGAACCAGGTCCTTAGATCTCCTCCCACAGTTCTCAGGAAGCGGTCACAGGACAGTGGCCACCGCACATAACACGCAGGAGGTTCCGTTGCGATCCGCAGCTGCGCTGTATCCATCCCTCGGCGGCCTCCCCGTGCTCCCACCCAGCCCGCCTGTCTAGCCCCTGATTGGGGCTCTTGCTGTCAGGTGTCCCCGAGTCCTCCCTCAGGGACCTTTTCTGTCAACAATAGACCTGTGAATGCTTCCGGTGGGGCCTGGGTGTGGGCACCACACGGGCGCTCCTTGCAGGTTAATTTCCCTGATGAATAGCCTGGTGGCTGGTGTGCATCAGGCCCATGCCAAGAACCCCCCCTCCCCCTACACACACACCCCCCATAATTTCAGAATGACCAGGTTCTTTTTTTTTTTTTCTGTCAAATTCTCACTAATGCATTGGTGCTTTTAAAAAAATGTTTTAATTGATTTTTTAAATATATTTTATTGATTTTCTACAGCGAGGAAGGGAGAGGGATAGAGAGTTAGAAACATCGATGAAAAAGAGACATCTATCAGCTGTTTCTTGCACGCCCCTTACTGGGGATGTGCCCACAACCAAGGTACATGCCCTTGATGGGAATCGAACCTGGGACCTTTCAGTCCGTCGGCCGACACTCTATCCGCTGAGCCAAACCGGTTTCGGCAAGAAGACCAGGTTCTTCCTCTCCGTCCCCCTGGGTTCAGTGCGTGCCACCAACAGCGGCCGATTGGTCTCAGCTGCCTGGGTTAGAATCCACCACTTCCTCTCTGGGGATCGGCCAGGTTGCAGCCTTGGTCTCTGCCTCTTGCTAGCTTGCCTGACCTTGACAAGAGACTGATTGTTCTGGGACTCGCTGTCTCGGTGACACGTTGATGGCGACTCGTGCAGAGCGAGCATGTCTATTCGTGCCCGCAACAGTCCCGGCTCCAGACTAGAACCAATGACAGTGACTTTGTTTTCACTGAAATGCGAAGAGTAACCCCTGCGTGGCGTCACCTCGCTGCAAAACAAGTGAAACTCAGCCTCGGCCAAGTACCGGGCCGCTCAGATCCGTGCAATCGGATGATGTGGTGAAATGGGGTGGGGTGGGGGGTGCAGAGAGCCTGAGATGGGCGGGACCTGGGGTCCTGGGGCCGGTGAAGGCAGCACCCGTGACCAGCATGGAAGCAGGGAATGTTCCAGGGGCGGAATGTGGGGAAGAATGTCCCCTGAAAGTTTCCTCCCTCCAGTCCAGATGGCTCCTCCGACGCTCAACGTGACCAAGGGCAGAGACGGCTACGTGCTGCGCTGGGACGTGAAGATGTTCTATGCTCACATAGAGTACACCTTCGAGGTCCAGTACAAGAAGGACGCGGCGTCCTGGGAGGTGAGGGGCCTGCTGGGGGGAGGCCACCTGCAGGTGGCAGTCAGAGGAAGCCACTAGGCTTGGTGATCACAAGCCTGAGGCTCAGGGAGATGAACATGTGACCCCGGAGGCAACCTAGATGGCAGGGCAGGGAGGGCTGAGAGGTGCTGGATGAAGGGTTTTCACAAGCCACGGAGGGAGCCCTTCTGCAGGGAACCCCCTCCTGACACAGAGGGCAGCCGCTCAGAGCAGAGCCACCCCCCATAAAGCAGGCAGGGCCCAGCCCAGGGCTCTGTCCAGACTCCCCTCCCCCCCTCCAGGCAGCCCTCAGTCCGTGTGCAGAACCTGGGGCTCCACTGAGGCCAGACCAGGAGCCTCAGACAGAGCCAGTGTCGGTGGGTCTGGGATTAGGCCCCAGGCACCTGAACCCCATCTCAGAGCTCAGAGTCCAGTCACCCTGCGCTGAATTCCCGAGAGGCCATAAGTGGGGTCCAGGCTGCCCCTGGAGAGCTGGGAGGTCCAGGGGTCTCAATGAGGATGGGCCTGGGTGACCCCTTAGAGTTTCTGGCCTCAAAGTCACAGGGGCGTCTTATAAGAGGTGTGGTCCCGGTCCCACCCAGAGTGTGCTTGCTCTCTCTCTCTCTCTCTCTCGCTCTGGCTCTAAAGGAGGGTCCTCCCTGGTGGGAGCCATCCTGCCTCAGACCTGAAGATGCAACCACAATGTGGGGGGGCAGTGGGGGCTGGCGGGTAGCAGAGCCCTGGGCGGGGAGGGGTTGGCAGCTGGGCCCACGTGATCCCCAGAAGTTGCCTCATCCTCCACACACCTGTCCGCGCAGGAGAGCAAGACCGAGCCCCTGCAGAACACGCGCGTCCTGTCGCTGCCGCCTCTGGAGTCCTCCACTAGGTACCAGGCCAGGGTGAGGGTCCAGCCCCACAAAGGCTACAGCGGGATCTGGAGCGAGTGGAGTGCGGAGAGCGCCTGGGACACGGAGTGGGGTATGTCTCCCTGCCCCCCCCCCCCACACACACACACACTCTCCCTTCCCGCTACAGCCCAGCTGGGGCGAGGGCAGGGGCGGTGCAGACACAAAGCTGTGACTGCAGCCACCCGAGCATCCTTTCCTCTGTGAGACACTAGTCATTGAAAAAATGGCACCTGCTGGACCACGCAGCCTGCAGAGGAGGCCCTGAGAGCACAGAGGGGGGCAGGTCTCATTGTCAGCCTCCCTCCGATGGGACCTTCGTCCTCTATTAATATGACCCATGGCTTCACTAGGCGTTGTGGCTGCCACTGGCCAGTGACCACTCAGCACAAAATTCTAGTTACCATCCACAAACATCCGGGCCTCCGGACAGAGGTCTGAGCTGGGAAGGTCAGGGTCTGGGTTCTTATCTTCCGCATCTCCCTGCACTTGCTACTTTCATTCGTCCTCACTTCTTTAAAAAAATATATTTTATTGATTTTTTTTACAGAGAGGAGGGAGAGGGAGAGAGAGTTAGAAACATCGATGAGAGAGAAACATTGATCAGCTGCCTCCTGCACACCCTTTATTGGGGATGTGCCCACAACCAAGGTACTTGCCCTTGACCGGAATTGAGCCTGGGACCTTTCAGTCTGCAGGCCGGAGCTCTAGCCACTGAGCCAAACCGGTCTCGGCGTCGCCCTCACTTTTCACCGAGCCCCAGCTTTTCCCTGCCAGAGGCTAACGCTCCTCTCTTTCTCCTGGCTGCTGGAAGTGCTGCCCATGTGGGGGCTGGCCCTCGTCCTGGTCTTCGCCACCCTGGCCACACTCCTGGCCCTGCGTCTCTGCGGCACGTTCGGCTACAGGTAAGGGGACTCCACGCAGAGTGGGGGAGGGGGTACCCGGAACCCTAGAGGGGGGGCCACAGGGTTCCACAGCTGATCCCTCCAGTCCCTACTCTGCCCCCCACTCCCTGGGGTTCTTGGACAAATCTCACCCTCTCCACGGGCCTCAGTTTCCCCTCTCTCTGAGCATGGGCAGCTGCCCTGAGGTCCCTGCTGTCTTTCCAGGTGGACCCACCAGTGGGAGGAGAAGATCCCCAACCCCAGTAAGAGCCAGCTGTTCCAGGTAGGAGCCTGCGGGCAGGGCGGCTGTGGTGGGCAAGGCTCCTCTGCACTGGGTTCGTGGCCACGTCCTCCTGCCCTTCCCGGGGGCGTGGAAAGTGGGGCACGGGTGGCAGGAGGGGATGGGGGGGCTCTGAGAGCAAGGCCAGCACCTGTGAGTTCATCCCTGAAGACCCCCGGCCCTCGCAGCGCACAGGGGCCCCCTGGAGCAGGAGGGGTGGAGGGTGGGGGTGCAGGAGTGCACAGGTGGGGCCAAGGGAGGCAGGTGGCTCTCCAAGGACAGGACAGCGGGATCTGGGTGGCCCAGGGGGAAGGTCACTCACTGTAGGCAGAAGGCAGGTGGGGATGAGACAGGACTGAGGGGGGTGGGCCACGAGGCTGGGCAAACCCCAGGAGGCTGAGGGGACCACCGAGGGAACGAGGGTAGGGAGGGTCTCAAGGCCAGGGTGGGCAGACTAGGAGGTGAGTATGGAGGCAGCAACACCCCCATAAGCAGGGTCCCTGTCCTCAGAGCTGGGGTGGAGGACCCCAGAAAGTCCCAGCCCCTCTCCGGTCTCCCCTCCTGGTGTCAGAGGCCGGGTCTGGTCCTGACCAGGCTGAGCTACCCCCCTTTTCTGGGGACTCCCTGAATCCCCTGCCACCCCCACAGCCCCCCCTCCACCAACACCATCCCGAGGTCCCACACCCACAGCCACACACACCCTCTCTTCCAGGGCGTGAGCGCGGGGCTCTGGCCCCCCGGCAGCCTGGCGGCCCTCGCCAGCAGGAGCCCCCCATGCAAGGGACCCTGGGACAGCCGCTTCCCTGGGCTGGAGGGGTGAGTGTCTGGGGTCCCTGGGAGGTGGGAAGGTGGCCCCCATGCACCTGGGAGGCTCAGGGCAGAGAGGCCCAAAGAGATGGTGGGGACTAAAGCAAGGAGCACCCCGGGGGGAGAGCTGGAAGAACGTCCCGATTCCCAGGTTAGCAAGAGCCACAGCTCGGGTGTGAGAGGCGACCTCTCTGTGCCCGGGGACAGCCCACACTGCCTCGGCCTCATGGGGTCAGCACCTGCGCCACCAGCACGGCTAACCCCCAGGACAGGGCGCTGCAGGCTGCAGGTGAGAGGTGACAGCATGCATAGACTGGCATCGGCCTGGCCCCTGAGGCGGGGCCTGTCAAGGAGCAGAGGGTCAGAGGGACACACCTGGGAGAGGAAGCCCTTAAACAGGAGGCTGGACATCAGCCTGCGGACTGAAAGGTCCCAGGTTCAATTCCAGTCAAGGGCATGTACCTTGGTTGCGGGCACATTCCCAGTAGGGCATGCAGGAGGCAGCTGATCCATGTCTCTCTCTCATTGATGTTTCTAACTCTCTAACTCTCTCCTTTCCTCTCAGTAAAAATCAATAAAATATATATTTTTTAATAAAAAACATAAAACTAGGGGCCAGACCCACAAGTGACGGAGCACAGCCGGTCCCCGGCTCTATGGTCCCCACCCACTGTGCCTCGCCCTGTCTGTGCTCTCCACGAGCCCTGCTGGTCCCAGCTCCCCTCAGCGCCCCTGCCTGAGCTGAGCTGTCTGCCCAGGGTGGTCCCCACATCGTGCACCTGCTCTCCCCACAGGGCGCCCCCTGAAGACCACATATACAGCGAGGTGTCGCCTCTCACCGTGGAGGACCCTAAACGTGCCCACGACTCCCCATCGGAGCCTGGCACGACTCCAGCCGCCTCTGACCTGCCCGCGGAGCCGCCCCAAGGCCCCGCGCCCTGCCTGTCGGCCCCCTTGAGCGCCCCTGAGAGCCAGGGCTCCGGCTTCGACTTCAACGGCCCCTACCTGGGGCCGCCCCTCAGCCGCTCCCTGCCAGACCTGCTGGGCCAGGAGGGGCCCCCTCAGCTGGCTGGGAGCCCGAAGCCCCTGCCCCCCGGGTCCCTGGAGTACCTGTGCCTGCCGCAGGGGGAGCAGGTGCAGCTGGTCCCGCTGGCCCAGGCGATGGGGCAGGGCCCGGCCGGGGGTGTGGAGAGGAGACCGGGCTGGAGAGCAGAGGGGACTCCTGCAGTGGACACTGGGGCAGGCCCTGTCCCCCACACTCCTGGGCTGCTGGTGGGGGCTCAGGGCCTGCGGGACAGCCCCACAGCTGGGTCCGCTGTGTCTGGGGGCCCTTCGGACAGGATGGTGGCCTCTGGCTATGTCAGCGCCGAAGACCTGGCATTCACCTTAGAGGCCCCAGCTGCCTCCCCGGTCCCTGCCCCTGGCCTCCCCCGGGAGCAGAACCACAGCCTCTGTTCTGGACCCGCCCTTGGGCCCCTGGAAGGCCCCGCCCCCGTGCCATCAGTGATTGACAGCTATGTGGAGCTCCCTTCCACCATGGGCCAGTCCCCTAAATCCCCTCGGGGCGGTCCTGCCCCTCCCACAGCCAGCAGCCCCAGGGAGCCCCCGGTGGAGGTGACCCCGGGCTCCCCATACCCCGAGGGGCTCCTGGTCCTGCAGCAGGTGGGTGACTACTGCTTCCTCCCAGGCGTGGGGTCCGGCCCCTTGTCCCCCCAGACCAAGTCCTCTTCCCCTGGGCCCTGTCCCGAGAGCAGCCGGGACCTGGACCCGGGCTTTCCGGCCAAGAAGCCGTCCCGTCCGGCCGCGCCCCAGGTGCCCGCCATTCGGCTCTTCAAAGCCCTGAAGCAGCAGGACTACCTGTCGCTGCCCCCCTGGGATGTGGGCAGGCCGGGGGAGGTGTGCTGAGACCCCCACACCAGGGCCTGGGGGAACCCGTAGAAGGGGAGGGTCTGCCTTCCTTCCTGCCCTGCCTTTCTCCCACCTGCCTGGCCTCAGCATTTTCCACACTTGTTTCGGCAAAGCCAGGGAGGGGGGCAGGACAACTCGTAAACTGCCTGTCTTCTCCCTTGACCTTGAGCAAGGTCAGGCTTCTCTGTCTGTCTCTCTTCCTCCTGCCTCCCCACCCTTACCTCCCCAACCCCATCACACACACACACACACACACACACACACACTTTTCTTTCAATTCACAGGTTCTGAATTGTTAGAACGGTCCCTATGTTCTCATTCCTTTGCCCTCGTTTCTCCGGTACAAGGTTCCCTGCTTGGGTTCGCTCCTCTTTCTCTTCCCCTACTGATTATTGAAGCGAGTCTGAGGTGCCAACTGAGATGCCATGTCTCAGGCAGAGCCTGTGCTGAGGCTGCCGTGCCTGGCTGTGTTGGGGACCTGTGTCTGTAGCCTGTTCCAGGCAGTCAGGAGCTCAAGATTCCAGCCGGGGGCAGGTGGTGGGCGCCAGGCC
This sequence comes from Lasiurus borealis, assembly GCA_004026805.1. Classification (NCBI taxonomy): domain Eukaryota; kingdom Metazoa; phylum Chordata; class Mammalia; order Chiroptera; family Vespertilionidae; genus Lasiurus; species Lasiurus borealis. The sequence goes on from PVJN01013641.1 coordinate 35,180, forward strand.
TTGGGTAGGGGCTCTGGGGGTTGAGGACTCAGAAGGGCAGCACAGGACTGGACCTGCCTTCTCAGGCCCTGCGCCCCAGACTGGTGACAAAGCTCCAGTCTCGACAGTCACGCCAAGAAATGGGCGTGGTAAGAGGTGTGCAAGGGAAGAACTGTTCTGAGCTCTTGGGGTCACCAGGTGACTGGGCAGTGTTGGGGCGCAGGGCCTGCACCGGGGACAGGCTGCTGTCCTGAGGGGGTGAGGTGCAGGTTCCTGGCGATCTCCTTCCTGCACCCAGGTGGGGGCCTGGGGGTTCAGGAGGAGGGGAGAGACCAGAACCCACGGAAATGGTGGAAGGGCACGTGCCCTGGGGCTTAGAGACCAAACCACCCGGCTGCCTCCCTTCCAGAAAGACCTTCCCCTCCACCCGCCACCCGCCCCGGGTGAGGGCTTCGGGCCTGTCTCTGTCCAGGACTCGAGGGGGTGATGGTTCTCTTAAAGCGTTGCCTTCCTGCTCGGCGACAGGAATAGCATTACATTGTTTTAATCCACATGATTCCCCAACTTTCAGGTTTGCATGTATTTTCACATGGTGGGCCGCAGTATTTTTATGATTTTCATTTCCGGACTTTGTTCTGGCCGGTGCTCATTTTCTGATGGAGATTTTGAAACTGTTTATATGGTCGCTCACGCCTGGTGCCAATTTCCCCCCTCGTGTGTGATTTGTCTTTTAATTGTGCAGACGAGGCTTGTGGGTGTCCACAGGGGGAGCACCCCCGTGGCTCCCATGTGGGTGTGAAATTTACAAAGGCCTTCCCACGTCAAAGGCCCTTTTGTCCTGATTGATTGATTGGTTTCTCGTTCTTTTTGTGTTGCGAGCTTCCGGTGTAAGATGATAACGATTTGGGGACGTACACGTGTGAGGGGGCGGGCCAGCCACGGTTTTGCTTTGTTCGACGAGTCCCCCATTCTCCGTGCACAGATCGGCAAGGCCACGCTCACCGGAGAGAAAGGCCCCGCGTGTACTTAGTTTCTAGGCTTTCCATTTTATTAGTGTTCTCCGCGGTGGTCCTTGCTAGCTTTGTCATACGTGTCCATACATCACAGAACAAATATTCCTGGCATTTTTTTGTTCACTAATCGCCGTTCATTGCAGCGAGGTCTGCGGCCAACGAAGATTATAAACAACGGAAGCATTCGCCAACAGCGAAATTAATAACACCATTTGCTGTGCATTCGAAAGTATAAACCTGTGTTTAAAATGGATGAGGTAGACCTATGTGTGCGAGAGAGACGTCCAAGCTATTTATTCAAAAACGTTTCAGGCATTGTTAACGGAAAGAAACGGCAATAAAGTATTTCTTATTGTAAAACCAAACCCTAAACGCGTGCAGCTGTGGGGGAGCAGGTGGGGACGGGTGCTGCTGGGAACCTCAGGTGCAGTCAGAGGCATGGATTCTGTTCACCAGGAGGCGCTGGCTTAGTGAGTCTGGGGTCCTGGAACCCCGAGCACAGAAACGCTGTGCCCAGCAGGGGGAGCTCCTGGGGCAGCCCGGGGAGTGAGGCAGAAGACAATGGGGTGGGGATGGGGGTGGGGGGTAATAAAGGACATACGTACACTAAAAAGTGATCCACTGTTTTCTGAAATTCAAAAATAACTGGGGGCCTGTGTGGGTCCCATCATAAACCTGAACCATTATCCACCAGAAACGGAATAATAATGGAATAAAGCCCCCCACCTGGCCGGTTTGGCTCAGTGGTTAGAGCGTCAGACCATGGGCCACAGTTCCAATTTCTGGTCAAGGGCACCTACCTGGGTTGCAGTTTCGATCCCTGGCCTTGGGTCGGAGTGGGTGCACAGGCAGCAAATCAGTGTGTCTCTCCCATCAATGTTTCTCTCCTTCCCCACTCCACCCCCCACACTCCCTTCCACTCTGTCTAGATCAATGGAAAAAATCTCCTCTGGTAAGGATGAGGGGGAAAAGGGGGAATAATGCCATTTTATTGTTATAAATGTGAGTCTTACCAAACTTTACGTGCTGACAGTTTTCCGGTCATAATAGCAATCTTGTGGGGCGACCTCCACGGCCAGTTGCAAATGACCCCGGAGGCTGCTAAGTCGGTAATGAGCCAGCAAGGACTTACTGAGCTGGCCAGCCAGCGACGGCCGAGAGGGCATCACACGCAGGTGGAGTCCACACACTCACAGTTGCCCTGTCTCAGGGGTATGCAGCCCTTTGAAAGATCCAAACCACATTTTTTTTCCTTGTTCTAAAACCACAAACAGCTTCCTGGGGGGGGGGGGGGGGGGGGGGGGGGGGTTTCGGCGGGCCGCAACTGTTCCTGTTGATGCTCCTTATCTCCCCGCCACCCCCTGCCAGACGCTGGAATGTGGAATCTCCACTCCTGGAGCCCCTGAGTCCACAGGATCCATCTCTTACTGTTCTGGTCCTCAGGCCCAGGAGAGTAACCTTGGTGACGTGGGAGGGATGTGTGTGAGCTTCCAGGTCACACAGCAGTGTTCACCTAAGATGAACGCTCTGAAGGTCTGATTTCAATCTCTCAGCCCTGGCTGTGCGGATCGCTCCCGGGGCTCCTCTCCTGCACCCCAGCAACGCTTGGAAAACACGCGACATCCCTCATCTCTCGGGGCAGTCGAAGATCATTCAGGTAAAAACTGCGGGCAGCATGTTTCCAGAAAAAACTCTGCTCTCAGGGGGGATGGCTCAGGCAGCTCCCCAAAGCCTTCTTCATCCAGAACTTGGGAAAACGGTTGGCAATGCCTCAAGCATTTTGTTTAAATGTGAGCCTCCATGAGGACTGAAAGGTCCCAGGTTCGATTCCTGTCGGGGGCATGTACCTTGCTTGCGGGCACATCTCCATGTGGGGCGTGCAGGAGGCGGCTGATCGATGTCTCTCTCTCTCTCATCGATGTTTCTGACTTTCTATCTCTCTCCCTTCCTCTCGGTAAAAAATCAATAAAATATATTTTTTAAAAAATAAAATAAAGTAAATGTGAGCCTCCAACGGCCCGAAGCTATGAGGAAAGTCTGTGGTTCTGAGGTGGAATCATCAGAGCAAAATGTGTGCGGAGAGCCTTGTCGATGTCTGCCTCCACAGTCATTCATCATGGATCTGGAGTTTGGAACTTCGTGAAAGTTGCACATAGCCAAACTGACATGCCGCTTCTAATGTATTCTCATAAAATGTGAACAATTCTCAAATGAGACCTTTTATTTATTTTTGTAGGATCTATGGCCTAAAAAGAATTAAATGTCTACAAACTGAAACAGAATTCTCAGAGCGATCCCACTCCCTGCAAGGAATGGGAGACTCGGCTGGCAAGCCTAGAGAGATCAGGATTATAACTAAAACTCTGTTTTCTGCCTTTATTGTTACTGAAATTTTATGAGCTCCAAGTGTCTATTTCTCGCTGAAATTATAAGCAAATGCATCTTAATATTTACATTAGCCGTCAGCCTATGTCCTGATCCAACTGTCTAAAGCTAATGATTATTGTTTTCCTTCAGAAAATGAATAGCTCGCATGGTTATTAGTTGGCGCCGCATTTTACTCTGGAACTAATAAATAGGGTTTATACTTCCACTGATTCAATTTTAGCGTAAAAAGTACATGAGCAAACTCCTTGCAAGCAGACAAAAGAGTCTCTAGGTTGTTGTTTTTTAAAAAAGTACCTCGAGGTTTAAAAAAGGCAAAACTATGGTATGGTGTTCAGAGAGGCCCCTGGGGATAGGATGATGAAGGAAAGTGTGGGTGCGGCTGCAGGAGTGGGGATACCGGTTTGGCAGGCTGGGTGTCTGAGGACAGCGTGGGGGGGCTCTGAGGGGCTGGCTAGATTCTATCTCTTGTCTGGGGGATGCAATGACAAGGACCGTCACCTTCTAATATGTTTCCTGTGATTTGGGTACATGGACTGTATTTAACAACAGTTGTTAAAAAAGGGATAAAATTCCAATCTGTCAATCATCTGCAAAGGAAAACCAATATGAGGTTTTCTTCTTTAAAAAAAAAAAATCTTGATTGTTGAAAGGATTACATACACTCCCTCCACCACCATTGACCTCTTCTGCCCGAGACCTTAACCCCCTATTGTCAGTGGCCATGGATTATGCATTGACTAGTTTACATACAAGGTCTTCAGTTGATCTCTCCCCACTCACCTACCCTCCCCCGCCTTCCCTCTGAGGTTCCAGTCTGTTTCGAGCTTCTATGTCTCTGGAGCTATTTTCTTTTTTTTTAATACATTTCTTAATTTCAGAGAGGAAGGGAGAAGGAGAGAGAGGGAGAGAAACATCAATGATGAGAGAATCATCCATCGGCTGCCTCGTGCACACCCCTTACTGGGGATTGAGCCTGGACCCCTGCACGTGCCCTGACTTGGAATCAAACCGAGACCTCCTGGTTCATGGGTCGATGCTCAACCACTAGCCACACCGCCAGGCTAACGTGAGTTTTTAAGGTATGCAATGTAGTGATTTCATGCAAGCACACACTGAAATGAATGTTCACCACTACCTGATTGATGAACACATCCATCACCTCATGTGACTGCTTTTTGTGGTGAGGGCACGTGAAAGCTACTCTCCTAGCAAATGGCAACGACACTATGGAGTATTAGTCACCTGCTACACATTAGTTCCCCGGAACTCACTCCTCTTATCACTGGAAGTTTGCACCTCTGACCAGTATCTCCCCATTTCTCCCGCCCCCAACTCGTAAGCAACCACCATTCTACTCTGTTTCTGAGTCTGAATTTTTTAGATTCCACATATAAGTGCGATTATACAACATTTGTCTTTCTGTGTCTTATTCCACTTAGCATAATTCCTGCAGGTTCATCCATGCTGTCCCAGTGGCAGGATTCCCTTCTTTATATGAACGAATAATATTTGAATAACATTCTGTTTTACGTGTGTGTGTGTGTCTACATATCTATTACATAATTTTCTTTATCCATTTTTCTATTGATGTACACTTAGGTTGTCTCCCTGTCTTTGCTACTGTGAATAATGCTGCAAAGATCTCTTGGAGATGGTGATTTCATTTCCTTTAGACACATACCCAGAAGTGGGATTGGTGGGCCCCATAGCAGTCCTGTCTTTTACTCTCTGAGGACCCCCCATACTGATTTCCATAGTGGCTGCACCCATTCACCGTCCTACCAACAGACCAGGAGGGCACCCTGTTCTCCATCGACGTCCTTTCCCTGCTCCACCAGGCTTGGCCCGGGTTGGTGCTGCCATCTAGAGGTCAGCGCCACACATGACTTCACTCCCTGTCTGGAGGGGCAGCAGTTTTCAGGCCTGGGTTTCAGGGCTGAGGGGATGTCCAAGGTGAAGCAAGAGGGGAGGAAAGAGCAAGACCTAATGAGACAGGGAACAACCGTGTGTGTGTGTGTGTGTGTGTGTGTGTGTCTGTTCCAAAGTTGTTAAGCATTGCAAAACCATGACAGCAGAGCCTAGAACCAAGTGCGGAGCCCTTCTGAGCGTGGGGCTTGTGCAACTGTATGGCTTACACACCCAGGAAGCGGTCCCTGCTTGCACCCTCGTGTGTGGGTGTGTGCATGCTAGCCATGCTTTTGTGTGCCGTGCATGTGTTGTGTAGAAACATACATGTTTGTGTGGACACACACATGTGTGCCTGTGTGGATACACATTTGTACAGTGTGTGTGTGTGTATGTGTGTGAGTGTGAGTGCATGTGAGAGAGAGGGAGAGAGAAAGCAGGTTTCTGTGTCCCGGGACCGGTGAGACTCGGGGTTCTGATTCAGGACCTCGAGGTTACCCTCCCAGCCTCCTCTGAGCGAGGCTCTCTGACCTGCCGCTTCTGTAACCCCCACATCCCCCGGATCTCACAGCTGATTGGCAGCTGAGCCGCGTCCAGAGGGAGAATCCTGAGTCACAGCCCTGCCCACTGCGCCAAGTAGCGGTGGCTGAGAGGGCACCATTTCATCCACTGCCGTGTGCCTCAGTTTCCCCATTTGTTAGTAAGGGGACTGGGATGGGGGTCTCTAAAGACCTTCCAGCCTTTGCCCTCATGTCCCCCCTTAAGGCGGGAGCCCGTGGTCTAATGGCCGCAGGCCTGCGGGCCGGTGCGCTGCACGCCCGGTGCCCTGCACGCATGGCCGCCTGTCCAGGTGGCCCGGCTCATTTTCCCTGCGGGCGCTGCCTGGCTCTCCCCCAGATCAGATGCTCTGCGGCGTGTCCGCCTCCTTCACGGCTTGCAAAGATCACCGGCCTTTCGTGACCAGGAAGGAGGCACTAAGGACATAAAAGCCTGCGTGTGAGCGTCCTCCTCCGGACCAAACACACTCCAGGTGCCTTGCCCTTCTCCACACCGATTCCTGAGAAATCCGCAGCTCACACTCCCGCAGAGCCATGTAAAGCTGGGTAAAGGCCTGGACTTGAGAGTGAGGCTGAGACATGCCAGTCCCAGCTCTGGCACTTGCTGGCTGTGTGACCTTGAGCAAGTCAGCAGCCTCTCTGTGCTCTGGTGTCTGCATGTATATACATTGGGGGTAATACAGGCACGCAGCTGGCTGGGGTGTTGTGACTGAGTTAATGCCTACAGAGGTCTCCATGCTAGCTGTTATTCTTTTAAAAGAATGTTTTTGGTGATTTTAGAGCAGCGGTTCTCAACCTGTGGGTCGCGATGAGCCTAAGACCATTGGAAAACACAGATATTTACATTACGATTCATAACAGTAGCAAAATTATAGTTATGAAGTAGCAATGAAAATAATTTTATGGTTGGGGGTCACCACAACATGAGGAACTGTATTAAAGGGTTGCAGCATTAGAAAGGTTGAGAACCACTGTTTTAGAGAGAAAGGGGAAGGAAGAGGGATAGAGATAGAAGCATCGATGAAAGAGAGACACTGATCGGCTGCCTCTTGCTCGCCACCCTCCCCTCCTCCCCGCACCGGGGATGGAGCCCACAACCCAGGCATGAGCCCTGACCAGGAAGAGAAGCAGGGACCTGTTGGTTCATGGCTGGGCGCCCAGTCCCTGACCCACCCTAGGCAGGCCTTAGCTGTTCTTTGTAAAGGGGTCGCCCTGTGCTCTGAGTCTCTGAAGTCTGAGGGAGTGCCGTCTCTCTGCCGTGACTCAGCTTTTCTTGGTAAACATTTGCAGGGAGTCTGGAGAGTGGGGACTTACCCTGGGCCTAGGGGTAAACAGACCTGACCTCAAGCAAAACAAAACCTCGGAAGAATGCCTTAGGGGTCAGGGGTTGGGGTAAATGGGAGGAAGAACCGGTCACCAGGAGGGCTAGAGGCTTAGAGACGCCTGAGGGGGAGTGACCTTGAGCCAGCTGCAGGCCGAGCAGCCATGGAACTCATCACTCTGACCTCCTGGCAGTCACAAATGTCCCTCCCTCGGGCCTGGAACGTTCTACTCTACCAGTCTATACACCAGGACCCTGGCCTGCTCCAGGGCCCCAGCAATGTTCACCCCGAATCCCAGCTCCTAAGCTCCCACCCGGGAGGCCCAGCCCCCCTCCACCACCACAGCAAACACACCACCTCCCTTCCCCCCCACTTCCCTGACCCTCTCATTCCTTTGTATTATGCTTGTCTGTGCCCACCCTCCATTTTCACACCCTAGCCTGGGGGCTCTCTGAGCACAAGGGATTACTTCCCTGTCACCCCCATGATGCCAAGGACCCAGCACATAGTAGGTGTTTGGTAAATGGCAGCACACAGTAGGTGCTCTGTAAATAGCAGCCCACTGGAAAGTGATTATTGCCTGGGGCAGGTCAACCGCTTGCTTGTAAACCAGGTAAGCCAGCAGCACAGGGCGGTGAGCAGGAGGCTGGGACAGCCCTCAGCCTGTTGGGTGCAGGACCAGCCTTAAAGGGACCCCACCTAGTTCTGGGCACAGGTTCACGCCTTCTCGGATTGCTCGCCTGCTCCCCAGGTGGGATGCCCGGAGGTTTGGCCAGGTGGAGGCGGTGGCCAGGCCCTGGGGCAGTCAGTTCTCCATGGGCCTGGATAATGAGCACCCTGGCTTACATGTCGATCCATTCACCCTCTTCTCCCCGCCCCCCCCCCCCCAAAAAAAGTCTACTCTCCAGGGTGACTTGCCAGGCTTCTGAACCTGCAACGTTAATAAAATCATCGTTACGGTCACAGCGATTAGCGGCTGGCTTTGTCTCTGCCAGGCACAGTGGGGAACAGTGAACACGCTATGCAATACGTGGGAGAGGCACAGATTTATTAGCATATTTCAGGATCTGAGAAGTCTTGTACAAAATAAATCTGTTTATTGTTCCTCCAACAGCATGACACAGATTCATTTGAGAATTTTCCACACAGCAACTGTGGATGAAAAATGTAATAAACCTGACAAGTCCAGGGAGAGGAAGTAACCCCACAGGGTGATCTGATCATAGCAGGTCATGCTGGGTACTTACACCCCAGGCATACAACTTCTTTAATAAAAGGCTTATGATTTTTTGCCCGGCCAGTGTGGCTCAGTGGTTGCATATCAACCTTTGACCCAGGAAGTCATGGTTCGATTCCTGGTCAGCGCACATGCCCCGGCTTGCAAGGTTGATCCCCAGTAGGGGGTGTGCAGGAGGTAGCTGATCAATGATTCTCTCTCATCATTGATGTTTCTCTCTCCCCCTCTCCCTACCTCTCTGAAATCAATGAAAATATATTTTTAAAATATAAGAGGATTCTTTTTTTGCCTTAAGCAAGCCCTTTCCATTGTTCTTGGGCATCTAGATCAAGCCCCCTGACATGCCAGAGCTAATGCTTGTCCAGACCCCTCTAAGGCATAAGCATCCTCTAGGGAACACATTACCGTGTTGGCCATCCTGTATCTCGCTTTCTCCCACCTTTGCATAATCTTACATTCATTCTCTCATTAATTCTAAGTGTATTTAAATAAATAAAAAACTGTCCTATTCCAGAGCATTTGAGATCTTGCTTCCCAGCAATCGTGGTCTGTTTGGCTCAAATAAAATCTTATAAAAATTATTTCCACGTTTTGGGAAAAGCAAAAAGAATTTAAAAATGTGAAGATAGTGTAAGGAGCCTCTGGGACAGCTTCAAGCATACCAACATCAGAATTGTGGGGGGAGGGGGGGCAGAAGAAGCGAGAAAGCAAGATACTGAAAACCTATTTGGAGAAATAATGACTGAAAACTTCCCCCACCTGGTGAAAGAAATAGACTTATAAGTCCAGGAAGCACACAGAACCCCAAACAAAAGGAATCCAAAGAGGACTACACCAAGACACATCAAAAGACAAAGAGAGAATATTAAAAACAGTAAAAGAAAAACAGTTAATTACCTACAGGGGAGCACCCATTCGACTATCAGCTGATTTCTCAACAGAAATGATGCAGGTCAGATGGGAGTGGCAAGAAATATTCAACGTGATGAACAGCAAGAACCTACAACCAAGATTACCCAGCAAAGCTATCATTCAGAATTGAAGAGCAGATAAAGAGCTTCACAGATAAGAAAAAGCTAAAGGAGTTCATTACCACCAAACCAATATTATATGAAATGCTGAAAGGTACGCTTTAAGAAGAGGAAGAAGAAAACGGTAAAGGTAAAAATTATGAACAACAAAGACATGTGAATCTAAAAATTAAGTGAATAAAAAAATCTGATGAACAGAATAAACTGGTGAATATAATAGAATCAGGAGCACAGAAAGGGAGCGAACTGACAATTCTCAGGGGGAAAGAGGTAAGGGAGATGGAGGGAGAGATTGAACAAAAATCGTACACCTATGGGTAGTGGGGAGGTAAGGAGAGAGGGAGGGGTGGGGACCAAGTGGAGGGGAGATATGAGGGAAAAAAAGAACAATTGTAATAATCTGAACAATAAAGATTTATTAAATTTAAAAAGAAAGAAAGAAAGGTGTAACTACATGGTGTCTAGGCTCTTTCCTTAGCATGGATTTATGAGACCTAAGCCCTCAGCCTGAAATTGAGAGGCCTAAGCCTGCACTGCCACCAGGGGGCGAGCTGGAGTAGAAATACTATAAGCACGTACAGCTGGTCAACTGGGGGATTCCCCTCAAGGTGTGCTCGGATAGAATAGAAATTGGGAAGCCATTTCTGAGTCACTATGAGCAAAGGAGGCCCTGCATGGACTGAAGGGTGAGTAACCTCTCCTCTATGTGAATTCATGCTTCTTAGGATCTGGTCACTGTAGCTCCTTGAAACTTTATCATTATGAGCTCAGTGGATAGAGCTTCGGCCTGCGGACTATAAGATCCCAGGTTTGATTCCGGTCAAGGGCATGTACCTTGGTTGTGGGCACATCCCCAGTGGGAGGCATGCAGGAGGCAGCTGATTGATGTCTCTCTCTCATCGATGTTTCTAACTCTCTATCTCTCTCCCTCTCTGTAAAAATCAATTAAAAAAATATATATATGTAAGAATCACTACGAATCCCAACATCCGGGAACCTCAGGAGCATGAGCACCGTTGGAAAGAGCATCAGAGAGAAAAGCTCTTACTTAAGTTTTAAAAACCTGTGCGTGTTTTAGTTTGCCAGGATTACAGCTCCGAAGTAGTCAAGGCTGAATATAAAAGGCTTCCTCTTACTGGTCCCGGCTGAACTCTCTCACCGAGGCCCAGCGGTGAGACTGGTAGCATTTGTTCGCGGGGGGTCAGCACGGGCACGGCCCCCTCCCCGGCGTCCACCCCTTGTCCCTCCTTCCAGCCCTGGCGCTCCCTTGGGCGGCTCTCTTGGGTTACAGAAAGCGGAGTTAGGCCCAAAAGGGGCTCCACTCACGATCACCTGAAGCTGCATTTCTGCAGCCTCTTCCAGCCCGCCTCCATGCCCCCATAACCGCATCCCCGCACGTTGGAGGGCTGGCTGTGTGCCTTTGGAAGGTCCTGCAAATGGCACGTTTCATACCCGGGGCTCATTCCGCAGACTGCGGCTGCGCCCACTCTGAGGTACTGTGAGGGCCTCCGTGCCGGCAGGGGTAGGTGTGGTCCTTCCTCACCCGGGTCCACTGCCCTGCTCGCAGGCAGTGCGTGGTTCTGCCTCGAGGAACGGAGCTGCCGTGGCTCCTGGGTGCGGGGCTCCTGGTGTGTATGTCTGCGCTCCTCTAGGCCACATAGACATGGAATATATATATTTTTTATTAATTTTTTACAGAGAGGAAGGTAGAGAGCTAGAAACATTGATGAGAGAGACATAGATCAGCTGCCTCCTGCACGCCTCCTACTGGGGATGTGCCCCCAACCAAGGTACATGCCCTTGACTGGAATCGAACCTGGGACCTTTCAGTCCGCAGGCCCACGCTCTATCCACTGAGCCACACCGGTTTCGGCAGACATGGAATATTCAGTTAGGAGCTATCATTTCAATTTTGCTGAGTTCTTCCTGGCTGTTCTGCGCTCGTAACTCACTGAGGGGACGCGAGTCCCCGTTTCCCTCCTTCTCACCTACACTGGCGCTTTCATGGTTGCCAGCCAACAGATTGATGGTTTTAATTTGCGCTCTCTGACGACTGGGGATCTGGAGCATCTCTTCAGCTCTTCCCTGTGGCTTCTTCCGTCCTTATTAACCCTCCGTGTTCCGGCCAGACTGCCAGCTCCTGGGCGAGAGCCCGGGTCTCACACCTGAGGCCCTCACGGGGCACGCACGGCCCCATCTAAGCCTGGGTTCTCGTTCTCCTTTTCCCATCGGGCCTCTGTACCCCACCTTGGAGCCCTGACACCCTCCCCCCCTTACCCTCACAGCTCCTCACATGCGCACGCTGGGATCCTTCACAAGTGCCCTCTGTCTGTCTGGAATGCTGTGCCCCTCGCAGTCCATCTGAACGTACCTGCTCACGTCCAAGACGCATCTCAGCAGCCGCCTCCTCTATGAGACCTTCCATGGCTACTAGCCCCTGTCCCATCCCAGGTCCTCGGTGCTTCCACTGGCCCTGTATGACTTTTTGCCACCCATGTAAAACGTCCACGCCTCTGTTTACTGACGTACCTCCCCACCTGACTCTGGCGCACAGAGGACAATGCGTGTCTCATTCATCGTAGAGCTCCGGCTCAGTGGCCAGGGCTGGGCAGAGAGGGTAGGTGCGTGTTTGTCAGATGGACGGAGCAGCCTCAGAGCCAGCCTCTTCCACATCGTCAGTCTTCTGCAGACTGTCCCGTCTTCCAGGACAAGGACTGCAGTAGAGTCGCATCGCTGTCCCCCACCATGTCCCTCAGGCCCAGTGTTAGTGGCGCTTCGTGTGTGTTTTTTTTTTTAAATATATTTTTATTGATTTCAGAGAGAAAGGGAGAGGGCAGTACTAGCTTTGAAGACTGGCGTACGGATGAGAAAAGGTGGTGTGTGTACATAACTAGGCAGATGATAATTTCTACATCCAAACAGTGTGGCTACCATCTTTTTCAGTTGCCATATGTGAGGAGTACCCGTATTTTCCGGCGTTTAAGATGACCTTTTAACCCAGGAAAATCTTCTCAAACGTCGGGGGTTGTCTTCTATGCTGGGTGTCATCTTATAGGGCGAGTATATCCCAAATTATATTTTAACTGGAAAAGTTGGGGGCCGTCTTATACTCCCAGTCGTCTTATACGCCGGAAAATACAGTAGCTACTCAATAAAGTCTGTTTTTTCCAGCACAAGAAGAGGGTTTTGCAGGAATTAGGTACTCGGGGAGGAAGCTGAGCTGAACTCAGCATTTTGCACAGAAATGGGTGTTCAAGAAATACAAAGTCCAGCCGAATTCACCTCCCCTCCAGTCTGCCGCATTCAGCCTCCTGCTCCGGGCACCTCAGAGAAGTCAGTTGTGGGAAGAAAGGCAGCCCTCTCTCCTGGCAGTGATCTTGTTTGCTTTTTCCTAAGCATGATCCCCACGGTGGCAGACTCTTATCGAGGCGGTGCCCACGGACCCAGTCCCGCCCCAGGAACACTCTAGGGCTGTCTCCTCCCACTGCGAGGCGGGGCTGACCCATGTGCCTTTAGACCCCAGCGCATAACAAACCCGTGCCAGGCTCTTGCATATTGACTCTTGTCCCCTGGGCAGGCTCCTTCTTAGAAGCCAGTCGCCGTGCCAGGAAGAAGCCACAGGGAGAGGGATGCTGGCAGCCCCAGGGAGGGCAGCGGCCACGTGCACAGCAGGTGCCACAGGCAGCCCCAAGCAGGCACACCCGAGCCCCGCCCCCATTGCACCATCCTGAGCAA
>PVJN01013642.1:0-48513 GCA_004026805.1 Lasiurus borealis
CTCCTACCTACAACTGATATGACTATGAGCCCTGAACTAAGACCAGGGGTCTTCTAAAAATAGGTAACTCTGCATTATAATCTCCTTCTAAATTATATTAATTGTTCATTTCCTTATTTGTTCAGGCTACAGGTGTCAGCAACTCAGAAGCTAAGCTCCTGTTCATTGCATTATCCACTGAGGTTCCTCTATTACCATGTCTTTATAAATAAACCATCTTTAGATTATACTATTTTGATTGACATCTATTTCCATGGGAGCTTGAGCGATTTAGTCTAAAACTTATTTATCTTCAAATAAAGACTAGTTTCTGTTTCCAATTATTCTACAAAAACTAATGGGGGGAAGCGGGGTAGAAACAATATCAAACATAAAAGACACCTTTAGACTTATTGATTATAGCACCATGAAGGCAATTATTTGTTTGCTGCTATAGCCCAGTGCCTAACACAGTACCTGACATATGTAGTAAGCATTAAAATACAGTTATGAAACCAATAAATATACAAAAACACTCTGAGAAATACACTGATCCAAGTTAATGGGTAAAATAAAATGGAAATCCTACTATTCATCAAAATAAGTATCCCTTACATATAGGACTTGAGACTATAATATAGCATAATTTATATTAAGCAAACATATATAGCAAGCCCATTTCCATTCAAAATAAAATCCCAGACACTTTAAAAACAAATTCCACAAATAAGTGTGGTTATTGCTCCTACCAAATGTGAGATTTGAGTATTTAAATCTATAAACTAAAAATATTGCAACCTAAGTCCTAGAACTCTTCCTGTAATTATCTACACTAATAAAAGAGAAACATACAAATTAACCATCACTCCGCTACACCGACCAGCCAATCAGGAGCAAGTATGCAAATTAACCCAACAAAGATGGCAGAAGCCAGGGAGCTGGAGCAGGCAGGAGGCTTGGGTTGCCCCTGGGGATGAGGAAGTCAAGTTTTCCGCCAGCTCTGGCTGGCCTTAGCCTCCACTCAAGGCTACAAAGTTTCAATTATAGAAGATAAATAAATCCCAGCTACCTGCTTCCAGCTGGCCCTGGCTTCCACTCAAGGAGGCCCTAAAAAAAAAGAAAGAAAGAAAGAGAAAAACCTGGCTACACCCCCATGATCAGGGTTCTCACTGACGGGCTTGGCCAGCCTGTAAGCAGCCATTAGCCCCTCGCCTAGGCTGGATAGGCACCCCAGCGGGGACCACACCTTGAAAGGGCTGTGGCCAGCTTGAAAACAGCCCTGGGCCCCTCATCCAGGCTGGCCATACCCCCTCAATGGGGACCCTCACTCCATGAGGACATAGCCAGCCTGCAAACCACCACAGGCCACTCCACACTCCAAGGGAACCCCTACCCGTGCACCAGGCCTCTATCTATACTAATAAAAGGGTAATATACTAATAAGACTGAAAGATCTTCCAGAAGACCTTCCAGATGTTCTTGATGGTGGGGCTGAGATAGAAGCGGCTAGAGTCCAAGAGGGGAGGGCAGTTGTGGGTGATCAGGCCGGCTGGGGGGAAGTTGGAGGTGAGCATACCAGCAGAGGGGCCAGTTGAGGGTGAGCAGGCCATCAGTGGAGGTCAGTTGGAGGTGATCAGGACAGCGGAGGGGAGGGGAAGTTTGGAGTCAGAAGGCCAGCAGGGAAGCAGTTGGGGGCAAGCGCACCAGTGGGGAGGGATGATGGGGGCAAGCAGGCCAGCAAGAGGGGCAAGCACACTGGCAAGGGGGACAGTTGGGGGTGATCAGGCTGGTGGGGGGGGCATTTGGAGGACAGCAGACCAGTAGTGGGGGGCAGTTGGGGATGAGCAGGCCGGCAGGCAGAGTGGTTAGGGGCAATCAGGCAGGCAGGCAGGTGAGCAGTTAGGAGCCAGCTGTCCCAAATTTCAAGAGGAATGTCTGACTGCCAGTTTAGGCCCAATCCCTGTAAACTAGCAGTAGGACATCCTTTGAGGGGTTCCAGATTGGAGAGGGTGCAGGCTGGGCTGAAGAATACCCCACCCCAAGCCCACAAATTTTGTGTACCAGGCCTCTAGTAGATGATTATCTCTGCCAAGGGCATTTAAATTCTCCCTATTATTTATACTCAAAACATTGGAAATATCCTTAATTGATTATTCCCTCTCTTATATCAAATCCTGTAGGAGGTATTTTTGACTCAGCTTTCAAAGAAGGTACAAAATCTCATTACTTTTTAGCACCTCTGCTGCTAAGATACTTGTCATCTCAATAGCCTTCCAGCTTATATCCATGTTCTTTATTTTTCTTTTTAATTTTTTTTTTTTAATTATAGTTGATAGACAATACTGTATTCAATTCAGGTATACAACATAGGGATTAGACATTTATATAACTTACCAAGTGATCACCCTGATAAGTCTCATACTCATCTGACATTATTCATAGTTTACATTATTGACTATATTCCCTATGTTTTATGACTATTTTGTAATTACCAATTTTTACTTTAAAAAATTCATTTATATTCAATATTATTTTATACTAGAGGCTGGCACATGAAATTCATGCACAAGTAGGGTCCCTAGGGCTGGCCTATGATCAGGGCCAATCTTCCCTGACTGTAGGAAGCCAGTCCTACCCCAAAACTGCTGCCGCCACTGCCACCCCTGCCAGTTGTCCTCTGTGTAGGGGGTAACCAACAGGGCAATCAGGGCCCTGTTGCTCCCTGAGTCTGCCACCATCCACCCCTGGTTCCCAGTCCCCCATTGGGCAATTGGAGCCTGCCAGCAGGTGGGGAGGGACAGAGACCGGGGCCTACAAGCTGGGGATATCTCCTATGTTGAGCATCAGACCCCTGGTAAACAGTATGCTGGTCATTATGCTATCCAATCAATTTGCATATTATGTATGTGTATTATATATATATTAGTTTCAAGTGTGCTGCATAGTGATTAGACAATCATATGCTTTACAAAGTCCCCTTGATATATGAAGTCCTACCTTGCACCATCTATATATATATAAAAAGCCAGTGACTAGAACGCCATAACAACGAAACAACCAGTCACTATGATACCCACTGTGGCCAGCGAAGCGATGGGATCGGGAGATGGGGCCGGCTGGCCAACCTCCTGCGGCCCCTCCCCTCAGCCAGCCCTGCCTCTCATCAGCCTCTCCCACCTGGATCGGGGGTGGGGGGAGCCAGCCAGCCCACCTTCCTCCCCCCCCCTGCTCCCGCAGAACTTCCCCCCAACTGGCCCTGCCCCTGATAATGCCCCCATCCCAATAGGGGTAGGGACTGGCCACCAAACTCCTGCAGCCCCTCCCCCTACCTGATCAGGGGCAGGGCCAGCCCAAACCCCAATCAGTCCTTCACCCCAATATGGGGCAGGGCCCACAGGCCAATCACCCACAGCCCCTCCCCTAGCCAGCTGCACTCCTGAACAGCCCGCCCACGCCATCTGGGGGCATGTCTAGCCAGCCTACCATCTACAGCCCATCCCTACAGCTGGCCCAGAGCTGATCAGGTCCCAATCAGGGCGAGCCAGCCAGCCAACCAACCTCCCACCAGACCCTACCCATGCATGAATTTGTGCATTGGGCTTCTAGTACATATTTTAATATTATTGACTACTAGAAGCCTGGTGCATGAAATTCCCTAAGCTGCACCCTTTCCAAACCAGGACCCCTCAAGGATCAAGCCTAAACCAGCAGCCAGACATACCTCTCAAATCCTGGACCGCTGGCTACTAATCGCTCATCTGCCTGCCTGCCTGGTCGCCTCCAACTGCCACCTCCCTGCTGGCCTGGGTAACTGCCCCCAGCCTCCCCCGCCGCCAGCATGGTTGCCCCACAAACTCTGGTTGTTTAGTGGTTTGGTTGTCCCTCACTAACCCCCCTATTGGCCTGTTCATAGGCAGATATCTTGTGAGGGCAAGAAAATTAATTTGCATATTACCTCTCTATTATAGAGGATACTAGAGGCCCAGCACACAAATTCTTGCACAGGTGGTGTTTTCGGCCAGCCCAGCCCCAATCGGGGCAGATCAGGGCTGGCCTGTCGAGAGGAGGAGACAGAGAAAGGTTGACTGGCCGGTCTGCCCCAAACAGGACCCAATCAGGGCTGGGTCAGCTGGGAGGAGGGGCTGAGAGCAACTGTCAGCAAGCCCTGTCCTATATTGGGGTGGTGGGGACCAATAGGGAGCCAGAGGCCTGGGGGAGAGACCATGGGTGATTGGCTGGCTGCTCCTGATCAGAGTGAGGAGGCCAATTGGGGTGGAGCCTACTGGGGGGAGGGGCTGCAGGCCAGTAGGGGTGGTGGGGGCCCATCTGGGGCAAGCTAGCCTGGGGAGGGGCCGCAGGTGGTTGGCCAGCTTGTGTACCCCCTATTAGGGTAGGAGAGGTGATCAGGGGCGGGGCAAGCAGGGGGGGAAGGGAGGAGCTGTGGGCCAATCAGGGTGGTGGTGGGGCCCATCAGGGGCAGGGCAGTGGAGCAGTGAGGGGCTGTGGGTGGTTGGCCGGCTGGCCCCACCCCCTGATCAGGCCAGTTCGCTGGCCACAGTGGGCAGCATAGCAATTGGTCATTCTAGTCACAGAATTCTGGCTTTTTATATATATAGGTTCCCTATGATGTACTCTATATTGCCGTAACTAGTGATTATCAATCTATACTTCTTAAGCCCTTCACCTTTTTCACCCAGATCCCCAAACCCCTCCCTTCTGATAATCATCAGTCTGATCTAATCTCTATATCCATATTCAATATAGCTGTTGAGAGTACTGTAATTGTGACTGAACCATGGTGTAACTAGATATTTGGATAAACATTACTTCTGGCTTTGTCTGTAAGGATTTTTCCATTGGGGTTAGCATGTGAAATGGTAGACTGAGTAAAGCAGATTGCCTCTCCTTTGTGGGCATCAAGCAATTCTTTAAGAGCCTGAATAGAACAAAAAGGTGGGAAGAACACTCTATCTAACTGCTAAACTGGAACACGAGTCTTTTTCTGCCCTCAAATTAGGACTTAGAAATCTGTACTCTTGTTTCAAAGGCCTTTAGAGTTGGACTAAAACTTACAACATTTGTTTTTCTGGTTCCAAGACCTTTGGACTGGAATAAAACCACCAGCTTTCCTGGGCCTCCAAGTGCAGACAGCATATTATGATGTCTTCTTAGCCTATATAATCACATAAGGTAATTCTTCATAATGAATGCGTGTGTGTGTGTGTGTGTGTGTGTGTGTGTGAGAGAGAGAGAGAGAGAGAGAGAGAGAGAGAGAGAGCTGTTTCTGAATACATAAATAAAATCATGTTATTTCTCTTCTCAAAAGTCTCTAGTCGCTTCCCACCTTACAGTAAAAACCAACAAGTATTTATAATAATCTACAAATATTTGTAAAATATGAGCTTTACTCATTTATTTTCTAATGCCATTTCTTACTGCTCTGTCCTAATTCACTATGCCGCATACTGTTCCACTCCCATTTTCCTGAATACTCCAGATGAATCCCTGCCTAAGGGCTTTTGCACAGCCCATTTCCTGTGTCTGGAACACTTGTACAGGTATCTACAAAACTAACTCCTTCAGGTGTTTGTATAAATGTCAGATTCTCAATAGTTCATGTCCTAAAAAAATAAAATAAAATAAATCACCTAGTTAAAATCACCCCTCCATAACTGTGTCTTTTATACTTTTCTATGTTTTCATAGCTCTTACTATCCAATATTTGTTACATTATATTATGTACTGTCTGTATCCTGCTACTAGAAAGTAAGTACCTCAAATGTATAGATTTTTATCTATTTTCTTCATTCATATTCTAGGGTTCCTACCACAGTGCCTATACCATAATAAACACTATATAAATCACTAACATAAATCCCAACATGACAGTTGAACAAATTTGCTTCTCTTATTTTCTGTACTGTTATTTTACTAAATAGTAACACAATTATCTTTGTTTAAGAGCAATTATCTATACTATATAATGTATAATCTATACTTTTAAAAGGGTAATATGCTAATTAGACGAGGAGACATTCCAGAAGACCTTCTGGACATCCTCTAGACAAAGCCATGGCTGAGGCAGAGGCGATTAGGAGTGATCAGGCCAGGATGGGAAGGCAGTTGGGGGTAAACAGGCTGGCAGAGGGGGCAGTTGAGGGCAATAAGGCCAGCAAGGGGGGAGTATTTGGGTGTGAGAAGGCCAGCAAGAAGGGAAGTTGGAGGCAAGCAGGCCGGAGAGAGTAAGGTAAGTTGGGGATGGGTGGCCAGAAGGGGAGGCAGTGGGGGGTGAGAAGGCCAGTGCAGGGGGCAGTTGGGGCAAGAAGGGGAAGGCAGTTGGGGGCAATCAGGCTGGCAGGGGAGGGCAGTTGGGAGTGATAAGGCTGGAAGGGCAGCACAGTTGGGGGCTATCAGGCTGGCAGAGAGTGGTTAGGGGCGACAAGGTAGGCAGGCAGGTGAACGGTTAGGGGCCAGCAGTCCCAGATTGCGAAAGGGATGTCTGACTGCCGGTTTAGGCCCAATTCCTGTGGGATGGGGCCTAAACCGGCAGTCAGACATCCTCTGAGGGGTCCACCCTATGCACAAATTTCTTGCACAGGGCCACTAGTCAATTATAATAACCTGAGGACAGAAACTCATTTATTTCTTAAGTTTCCAAAATAACTCTTATTCTCATGTATTACTTATAAGTCCTTAACCTACAGGGTTATATTTTAAAATACAACAGTCATCTGAGGGAGGGGGAACCCCTATAAACTCAGAAGTGTTGAAACAATATTCAAGTACTGTATTAAGTTAAATTCCATAGGATTACAAGAATAAGGCACAGATTTTTATCATCAAACATCTGTCATGTGTGAGTCTTACTAAAGCATCTAGGATACTTGCTACTCCCTGATCATCAAATAAAAAATGATGATGACTTTAGTGTACTGTTCCAGGATGATGTTCTCTAGAACTGTAGTAGTCTGGGTTCTCCAGATTACAGAACCAGTAAGAGATATATAGGTATTTATTAACAATATTTATTACAAAGAACTAGCTTGTATTTTTATGCAGACTGAAAACTCCCAAAATCTACAGTGGACAAACTGGGGAGTCAATGGTTTAGTTCCAGTTTAGATCTGAAGTCTTGAGTACAAAGGCCTGAGAACCAGCAATGCTGATGGTATAAGTTTCAGTCCAAGGTTGAAGGCAGGAGAAGACAGAAATCCTAGCTCAAAAACAGTCACACAGAAAGAAAGGGAATTTTCCCTTTCCCCATGTCATCTTGCTTTAGGTCTTCAATGGATTAGATTAGGCCCTCCCACATTGGAGATGGCAATATGCTTCACTCAGTCTACAAATTAAAATATTAACCTTACCTAAAATTCCCTCACAAACCCTTGTAGGGTAATGATTAGCCAAATATATGGATACCTGTGGCCCAGTCAAGTTGACACAAAAAGTAACCATCGTAAGGTTCCTATGAACCATATTATGACAGAGATCGAGAAATTTATCATTGCCTTGTCCTAAAAATATGAAGGTATTTGGCTCTGCCTATGAGTTGAAGGCCCAGCTGCCTCTGATTGTCCTTACTAATTAGCATACAGGAAAAAAAGAGCCAGATCGATTGCTGCACACCAGGTGCCAGGGTCTATATTGAAACTTCACTTTAGAAAGCAAAGCATTTGTAGTCACTCTGATTAGGTTTATTTTTTTAGCCCATAGTTGTTCTCCAAGATCCAGCCATCTAATCAGCAAATCAAAAGGAATGTATACTGTAGCATTGCTTAAGACAGGAAAATAAATAACCTAAAAATTAAAAAGAAAGAATGTATAGGAATCTCTATTACTGCATCTTTCAAATCTTTGAAGGTGACTCTACTCACTGCAGTTTTTCCAGGGGTGAAGTACTGCTTAGGGTTTTGTCTTTTGATAGTGAGTGGCAGTTCCAGAGGCTTCTACCTGGTTCTTCCTAAATGGTCTTCACTCCCCAACAAGTCAGTGCGAAAAAATGTGTCAATCCCCAACCTGATGCAATTAGGCACTCAGGAAACTGGAAAGTAACCACGGGATTACCGAAGTTAAATAACTTAACCATATCATATAACTAGTAAGTCAGGGAGCTGAATTTGAACACAGATCAACTGACCCAAATCTCTACTCTTGAGTATTATAACATGTATATATTGTCAACCTACAAATCAGCCAGTTTACATATTTTAAGCAAAATATTACATGTGAAACTCATCAAAAAATTCTGGGTGAGTAATAAATGCCTTTCAGAACTACAAATTTGCTTATATCTTTATTATCAGGTAAGTTATATATACAGTAACCACCCCCCTTATCCAGAGGGGAAATGTTCCAAAACTCCCAAGAAATGCCTGAAACCACAGATAATACCAAAAGTTATATATACTATGGCTTTTCCTATACATATATACATATATACATGTATACATATATACATATATACATATATACAATATACATACCTACATAACATGACTAGCATTTAATGAGGTTGAGATGCTGAACATTAGGTGTGGAGGAAGGAGGAAGGCATAGAAAGATGGGAATGACAGAGTAGATTTATCATGTACAGTCTTCTTATCCCCCTTATTGATCTTCCCTTTATACATACACTAGAGCAGTGGTCACAAACTGGTGTCTGTGAGGTCCGAAAGGTTGGCAACTGCTGCACTAGAGGTCCGGTGCACAAATTCATGTATGGGTGGGGTCTGACTGGCCCACCCCAATGATGGGGGCCAATCAGGGTAGGCCAGCCAGGGGGAGAAGCCCCAGGCAGTTGGCAGACCAGCCCTGCCCCCTGATTGAACTCAGGTAGAACTCCTGGTCAAGGGAACAATTTGCATATTATCTTTTATTATATAGGACCAGAGGCCCAGTGCATGAAATCATGCATAGGGGGTATAGGGGTGTCCCTCAGCCCAGCCTGACCTCTCCAATTTGGAACCCCTTGGAGGATATCTGACTGCCAGTTTAAGCCCAATCCCACAGGAACATCCCTCTCACAATCCAGGACCACTGGCTCCTAACCACTTGCCTGCCTGCCTCATTGCCCCCTAACAGCTTCCCTGCTGACCTAATTGATGCCTACTTGCTCCTCTGCTGTTCCAATTCCCCCCAACTGCTGTCCCCTGCCAGCCTGATCGCCCTCAACTGCCTCCCCTGCAGACCTGGTCACCCCCAACTGCCCTCCCCTGTCGACCACCTTGTGGTGGCCATTTAGTGGTGGCCATCTTATAACAACATTACGGGCATATTGCCCAATTTATTATACAGGATAATAGAATAATTATAACAATATACTTGAAAAATTACATGAATGTGGTCTCTCTCTTAAAATCTTATTGTACTGTACTCATCTTATTTCTTACAATAATGTGAGATGATAAAATATCAAAACTATTCTTGAATCTGTAACAATCCCTAACTTGTGATAAATGACTTGCTGTGACTTGTTTCAGGGGATCCCATGCTGAAATCTTCATTAGGTTCAATGTTTTCTGGCACAACACAGTGTTATCAATCAAAATGCATTTTCTGTTCATGTCTTCTACCCACAAATGTTATGTTTTCTTCCATATTAACCAAGCACTTATCACATACTGTGGCCTTAACTTTTATAGCATGAGGTGCAACAAAAAAAGGAGCATGATTTTTTTTTCCTTCTTCATGGATAATCTGTTCTTACTGTAGAACTTAGCAACCTTAAGCAGACTATTTTTTTTAACTTCCTTATTAAAACAAGAACTTTAAAGTAAGCACTTATGGCTTCTCTTTGGTATATCAGAATCGCTATCATCACTAGTCCTGGGAATCATTATATAATTAGTAAAACAAGATTACTGGAACACAAGAACTGTGATACTATGACTAGATGGCTGCTAAGTGACTAGCAACAGGGAGTGTGTAAGGCATACAGGGCCAGGACAAAGGGCTGATTCAAACCCTGTGCTCACATGAGCAAGACTGTGGGAGTATCTTCACAATGCTCAACAGGCAAGCAACCCAAAATATATTAATTGTTTATTTCTAGAATGTTCCCATTTAATATTGCCAGATCTAAATTGACTATGGGTAACTGAAGCCATGGAAAGTAAAACCACATTTAAGGGTGGACTACAATACTAGCCTAGCATTTATCTGTGTATTATTCTTATTACCTCCAACTAAGCAATAACTACCTAAGAAAAAAGAGGCACACGTAGAACCTGACATATTGTCTGGTTAATACTGGGTTAACATCTATTTCAGGAGAGTTGGATCTAAAAAACTAACTTTCCTTAATAGAAAAATAATTTACTCTTGTCTATCAATTTACTTAGGCAACATAGTAAGATCACACTGATTCTCTAGCTAAGTTGATTTAATGAGAATGTTTCCTTATTGATTTGAGTCTTTTCCATGATATTTCCCAAACAAGTTAAGCCAATTTTACCTTATCATCCTTGGAAGACTAACTTATTCTACTCCTTTTCAAAATATTTCTGCTAATTTTCTTTTTTTTTTTTCTAACCATAAGTGCATATCCATCATTATACAAATTAGGTATGATTTTTGTTTATATTTCTATACTTCATTTACATCGTCTATAGTATACAATTAAAAAGAAAAATTAATCATTATATTTTAGTATTTTTATTTAACCTACTAGAGGCCTAGTGCACAAAATTCATACATGGAAGGGGTCCCTCAGCCCCGCCTGCACCTTCTCCAATTCGGGACCCCTACACCTTTTTCTTATCTAGCTAACCTCTTCACACTTAAAAAAATTAACTGAAATATCACCTACTCTAGCAAATCCTCTTTGAATAAATGTCTTTATAATCTGTATTAAGTATTTTCATAGTATATCATTCTTTTTCTTTAACAGCTACTTAGAGTGAATACAATGTGGTTTTCATTTTGCGTTTGATTATTTTTCTTCTTGCTCTTGCAATAGAAAGCTTATCCAATTTACATTTGCCCTTCAAGGGCTTATATTTGGTTCACTTTCTAGTTGGCTCCCTCCTGTTTTTTAAGCAATGAATTTGGGTTGTGATAGTAAGCCTCACTTGCAATCAAGCCTGTAGGTCTCCCTATCTAAATATTTCTATAATACCTATCACTTTAGCATACCAGAGATTGTGTTCATTTATATAACATAACAATAAATGTCACCTGATCATTTGATCTTCTAATAATATTTTATAGCAAGATGTATTATTCTAGTAATTTAACTATTTAAGCCTGAATTTCCAATAGTGAAAAATGGTTGTGAATAATGTATAATAGTCAGTAGCATTATAAGGTTAAGAATTATTTTGTTCAACAATATTTTTTATTTCTTTTTAAGCAAAAAATAAAAAAATAAAAAATAGTAGTCAGACCGGGTGTGAATCATGATTCAATAATGGCTGGGTTGTATTTAAAAGTGTAAAGTCTGTTTAAAACTCTTCCACTCCACTTGAGAAAGAGCAACAGCAAAATTCCCAAATGTCAACACAGATGGAAGTTGAGAGGAACAGCAATGAAATTTAAAATGCAAACTATAACTCAAAAAAGTACTCTTTCTTTCTCTTTTTTTAACACTATGATGACTATTCCCAAAGAAAGGAAAATTCTACTTTTCTATAATATTTGTACACAGATAGCAGCACAATGAATGAGAAAACATTTATTCAAAATTAAAGAAGACATGACATAAAAGTCATTTGTGTAAAAATAAAAGCCTTTTGTATACACACAAGCACACACCTACATAATATTTATGGTCTATATAATATATTTTTATTGCATAGCTAGAGTTCTAACTCCAGATTAGCACTGTGTCTTTCTACATATAGTCCCTATAATCTCCTGAAAACTTGATATTATATAAGATGTTTTAAAATCTACCTTGGTGTAAGCCAGAAGTAGATAATGATAGAGAAAAAAGGGTTTCTCTTGTATGCCTTTGATTATCAGACTTTCCCCATTAAAAACATACATCTCTCTAAAGGATATTATTACCAAATTCAGACCCAAGAGCAATTTCAAAAAGATACAGAACGCTACATTATCTCAAGCATAATTCAAGAAGATTTGGGATGACAATCCAAGCAATTTGTTTCACTCACTTTTAAGATATCACCTTCAAAATAAAATGTTCTACCTATTAAATTAACCTGAATACTTTTTTTATCGGTAAGATAGTGTCTTATTCTAGTGAGAATAAATTTGTAGATGACTAAAAGTTCAAGTAGAAAAGTAAAATTCTATTCATTAAGAAAACAGTCTTGCTTACAATCTAGAAAACACCCATTTGAACCAAATAATATCAGTAAATAAAAGGTGTAAGCATCCCAGCATTTGCTATACTTTAAATACAAAAAAAAAATACACATTCCTAGGAAATTCATATAGATATAGAAGTATAACAGTAAAGGTGAATGAAGCCAGAAAAGATGGAAATTACTACTGGCCCGGTTGAAAAAGACATGTTGGGCCTGAGGCAAAGAAGTTTTTTAAGTAGGAGAATGTTCTGAAATAGAAAGCATTGTTAAATAGAATTGCCTGAGGACTGTTACAAAATGAAAAATTACATTAACTGCATTGGGAACAACAACCTGATAGAAGCACAATGCACAAATTATAATCTTCTTCATGAGTAGTATTAGACACAAGAAAGGTTAAGCTGCATGTGAGAGAGGTTTTGCCCACTACAGACCACTACATGATAGACTTACTTTCAAGTGTTTCTGGGGACCCTCCAACAAGTATGGTAATTTTTATATTCCTAATATTACAGAACAAGCTGGACCAGACTCCCAGTTAATATTAACTTGCAAATCACCCCGTGAGTGCAAGCCTCTACTCTGAACTCTATGGAAACTACCTACAAGACAATAATGTGTTCCCTAAATATATCCTTCTCTACTTAAATTCCAAACATCCCAGAGAAGCTCAGTGTGTCAGCTATACTACCGTGTGGAAAACTGCTCCATAGGAAGAATAGGACCGACATATCAGCTCATGAAGACAAGTACCTTTATAAATGGTAATATTTTTAATTAATATACAAGGTAACTATTATATATGCAGATTAAGTAGGTACAAAATAAGTAAAAAGTACAAACACTGATGAAATTGCTACCCATAGGAAATAAGAAAAGCAAATCATAAAGGAAAGGGCACAAAAAACAAGACACACATGTTTGTGCACACACACCCACAATACTGTTGAAAGTTTGAAATGTGATTGAGAAGGAATTCTTCCAACCCTCCTCTCTTACAAACAGAGACTAACTCAGTAATAATGCAAGTCATAATGAGTCACTGCACATAAGCAAGACTCTTGGGACCACAAAGTTAGGAACAGCTGTTACTTGGCCTGAGTCAAAGTAAGGCTGACACATCCAGAAAGGTCTCAGACTATTAGGGCACGAAGGAGCCACCTGATCTCTGTCACTTCATCAAGAAGGATCGGATTTACTTTGGCCAACCTAGTTTTTTGTTTTGTTTTGCATTTGTTTTTATTTTTGCCTATGTAAGACATAGATGTAAGACATATGAAAATACGACATAAATAAGAATCACCTAAATAAAAAGAACAATGTGGCCGAGACCAGTTTGGCTCAGTGGATAAAGCGTTGGCTTGCGGACTGAAAGGTCCCAAGTTCCATTCCGGTTCGGGGCATGTACCTTGCTTGCGGGCACATCTCCACTGTGGGGCGTGCAAGAGGCGGCGGCTGATTGATGTCTCTCTCTCATCGATGTTTCTGACTTTCTATCTCTCTCCCTTCCTCTCTGTAAAAAATCAATAAAATATATTTAAAAAAAAAAAAAAAGAACAATGTGGACAAAGTCATGCCCAATAACTTGGGGGAAATATAGCTACCTTGTCAGCCTCAGATACTTAATGATGTGACATATCTCCATGTTTACATTTAAGACATTTAAATCCTTTTACTTCTCTTCAAGTAGTATTAAAAAAAAAAAAAGTTACGGGTCAATAATTGCTAAATCCCTTTGTTAGACAAAATCAAAATCTCCATAGGTCTACTTTCCCCTGTTATCATGAACACATAAACTGAGTGAAACTCTCCTTCCTTAATCTCCCCATTCAATACCAACCCTTTCTATAAATGCTCTTCTTCTAGATACATAATCTAAACCTGCACTCTCTAATACGGTAGTCACTACCCACATGTTAATGAACATTTGAAATATGGGTAGTTCCAAATGAGATGTGCTATAAGTGCAAAATAACCACCAAAGTACAATAATTTACCCATCTTTAAACAGAAAATAGAAACTTTTTATTTTATTTTATACTAGAGGTCTGATGCATGAAATTCATGCACAGGGGAGGGGTGTGCCTCAGCCAGCCTGCATCTTCTCCAATCTTGGACCCAGGACTGCTGGCTCCCAACTGCTCACCTGCCTGCCTTCCTAACCACCACTAACTGCTTCTGCCTGCCAGCAAGATTGATGCCCAACTGCTCTTGTGCCAGCCTATTTGCCCCTAATTGCCCTCCTCTGCAGCCTGGTCATCCCTAACTGCCCTTACCTGCAGGCTTGATTGCCCTCAACTGCTCTTCCTTGCAGGCCAGGTCTCTCCCAACTGCCCTCCCTGCTGGCCTGATTGCCCACAACTGCCCTGCTTTGCAGGCCAGGTGCCTCCCAACTGCCCTCCCTTGCTGGCCATCTTGTGGTGGCCATCTTGTGTCCACATGGGCTGCCATCTTATGTGTTGGAGTGATGGTCAATTTCCATATTACTCTTTTATTAAATATGACATTTTCATTGATTTCAGAGAGAAGGGAGAGGGAGAAATATAGATGGTGAGAGAGAATTGTGGATTGGCTGCCTCCTGCACATGCTGGAACAATGATATTTTGAAAATACTGGGTTAAATAGTATATTACAAAAATTCATTTTAGCCTTGGTTGGTGTGGCTCATTTGGTTGAAAGTCATCCCATGCATCGAAAGGTTGCTGCTTGCTGGTGTGATTCCCAGTGAGGGAACATACTTGGAGTTTCAGGCTCAATTCCCAATAGGAGGCATGTGTGAGGCAGCCAATCAGTGTTCCACTCTCACACTGATGTTTCTCTCTCCCTCTTTCTTCCTCTCTCTATAAAAAATTAATAAAAATATTTTTAAAAATTTATTTAATCTGTTTCTTTTTTTTAAGCTACTAGAAAAATTTAAATTACATATGTGGCTTATATTATATTTCCACTGGATAGTGCTGATGAAGGAGAGACACTTAGGGTGGGGTCAGGAAGGATTCAGTACTCATTTACGTTTCTGGGAGCCTGCCTACTAGATGACACTCAACAAAATGTCCCACTGACTTGTTCAAAAATAGGTGCCCTTAGCTTACTTAGGAATTGCCTCATTGCCTCTAAAAATAGTCAACAACACTTTCCAAAATGACTTCATCTGTTATAAAGAAACTTACCGACATTTTATCAAATGATTTATAAACCACAATGGTTCAGTTCTTAATACAATATTGCAATTCTTACACAAACATATTTTGCAACTGAACCATTTTTGCAAGTAAACTTTCACTTAAGAACAAAAGCTATCTAAAGATCATGTGATAACTTCTAGTTTTAAAGAAGATAGGTGACTTTGCTATCATATTCTTTCAAAAAAGGGTTTCAAAGACTGTCTACGTTCTTCAAGACTTAGTCCTCTACTTAGAGAAATAATTTTAAGAATTTAAGGCAATTCAAATATACTTCTTTGTGGTTTACACTCTCTTTCCTTAAAAATCAGGGTATGCTTTCATCAGTGTTACTCTGGATTTTATGCACCAATATTTACTATAACTGTGTTTACTCCTTTGTCTTGCCAATTAAAGTTCCCATTATGTGGGAAGCCTATCTTACTCATACTTGATATACTTACTACCACATAGTACAATACCTAGGATAGAAAGGATATTGAATACAGGTTTGTTAAGAAAGCAAATTAATGAAACAGCATATGACTCAGAGTAATATGCAAATTGAACGTACCTCTGCTACATCCACAAGCCACAGGTGTGGCCAGCCTGCAAACCACCACAGGACCCTAGCCCAGGCCACCCATGCCCCAAGTGAACATACACCCTGATCCAGGACACCCTTCAGGGCAAACCAGGTGGCCCCCACCCATGCACCAGGCCTCTATCCTATCTAAAAAGAGTAATATGCAGATTGACCATCACTCCAACACACAAGATGACTGCTCCCATGTGGTCAAAAGATTCTGCCCCCATGTGGACACAAGATGGCCACCATAAGATGGCCAGCAGGGGAGGGCAGTTGGTAGGAACCAAGCCTGCAAGGGACAGCAGTTGTAGGTGATCAGGCCAGCAGAGGAGGGTTGTTGGGAGGGGATCAGGCCTTCAAGGGAGGGCAGTTGGGGGTAATCAAGCCTATAGGAGAGGGCAGTTAGGGCTGATGAGGCTGGCAGAGGACGGAAGATGGGGGTGACCAGGTCTGCAAGAGAGGGCAGTTAGGGGTGACCAGGCCCACAGGGGAGGGCAGTTAGGGGAAAACAGGCTGGCAGGGGAGTGGTTAGGGGGTGATCAGACTGGCAGGCATAAGCGGTTAGGGGCAATCAGGAAGGCAGTCCCAGATTGGAGAGGGAGCAGGCTGGGCTGAAGGACAAGACCCCGCCCCCCCCTCCCCCCCCCGCCATGCACAAATGTCGTACACTGGGCCTCTAATCCTATATAATAAAAGGCTAATACGCAAATAAACCGAAGAGCAGAACAACTGGTCACTATGATACACACTGACCACCAGGGGGCAAACGCTCAATGCAGGAGCTACCACCTGGTGATCAATGCGTATCCACAGGGGGAGCACCACTCTGCCAGAAGCCCTGAGCTGGGCTCACAGCTGGTAAGCACAGTAGCTGTGGTGGGAGCCTCTAAAGATGTCTCCTGAGGGCTCCTGGACTGCAAGAGGGTGCAGGTCAGGCTGAAGGACCCTCCCCCCCTAACCCCCACCCCCCATGCACAGGCCTTTACTGTGAAGAAAATACAATTTTGATAACATTAAAATGAAACTGCATTTACCCACAATAAATAGAAAAGTCATTGTGACCATTAAAAAACTAAATAATCTCTAGTTAATTATTAGTATATGTGAATTACTTGTTTTCAAAAAATCAGAGCATATACTTACAACAAATACTGATAGAATACATTTTGGTCCATTACTAAACTCAGTTTTGAACTGAGCTGAGACCATGCTATGCCTTATTAATAAAAATATTTGTGAAAGAGTAATATCAGCATCACCTGAGAGCTTCCTAGAAATGCAGATCTCAGATCCAAGCATGTAAAATGACATATGCGTAAACTGTAATAATTATTATCATTGTTATGATGTTAAATTAGTATCAGTAAGTTGCCAGAAGTTTTTTGGATGTTAATGTCTCAGACCCATCATAGTGAGTAATCATTATAGAATAAACAAAATGTCAAAAGTTCCTCTTTAGCCCAGTCAGTGTATCTCAGTGGTTGAGTACTGACCCAGTAACTAGAAGCTTTGAGTTTGATTCCTGGTCAGGGCACATGACCATGTTTGCTGGCTTGATCCCCATTAGGAGGTATGCAGGAAGCAGTCAATCAATAATTCTCATCACTGATGTTTCTCCCTCTCCCTTCCTCTCTCTGAAATCAATGAAAATATATAAAATCAAATAAAAAGTTCCTCTTTACTTTTCTGTTTGAAATGGGTAAAATTTTAGCTATCTAATTCATATCAAAATTTTGCCAAATAAATGTACTAATAACTTTCATCTCTGAACATCTAACAAATTTATGTTTGGGAAATGACATGTTCTGATTACTAATATATTAGCAGCACAATAAATCCTGACAAAGACCTAAGTAAATATTAAGATTAAAATAAACCAAAGGCTAATTTTAGTTAGATAAAAATCAATCTTAGAAGATATTAACATTACCTTAGTTAAGATTTAACAAATTCATTCCTACAAATGAGAATAAAACAAAAAATTTTAACTTACTTGTCATTTAAGCTAAGTAAACAGACAAATGAATAAGAATTATTTGTTTAATTAAAATTATTGGGTGACAATGGCTAATAAAATCATATAAGTTTCAAGTATATGATTCTATGATTCATCATCTATATTTTGCATTGTGTGCCCACCACCCAAAATCAAATCTTCTGTCATCATGTAATTGATTACCTTTACTCTTTAATACCTTCCTTACCTTTCTTCCCTCTGGTAACCACCATACTGTTGTCGGTGTCTATGATTTTTTGTTTTTCTTATTTGTTCATTTGTTGCTTTCAGTTTTATATCCCCTACATGAGGGAGATCATAAGTGGTTCTTAACTTTCTCTGTCTGAATTATTTTAATTAGCATAATATTCTCAAGATCCATCCAAGTTGTTGCAAATGGAAGTATTTCATCTTTTCTTGTGGTTTAATAGTATATCCCATTGTATGTATGTTTAAAAGCACTATTATTTGTAATATAGAATTAAAGAATATATGATACTAATAAATGAGTGAGTTCTAAGAATAAGACATGAAATAAAAAACTAAGTCAAATTGAAATTACAAATTCAAACTATATAGATTAATATCTACTTATATTTGGAACATAAATCAATTAAGTCATGTTATGACAAAAAATATGAGAATTAAAAACGAAAAAAACACTCTAATAATGAGGTAACAACTTGGGAATAAATTATATTTCACAAATTATTTTTCCTCTGCTTCCTAAAGGTTTAGAGTTGCCTTATAAAAACAATCGAAAATTAAAATAAGAACTTAGAAATAAGAAAACTGACAGATTAATTAGTTCCCACTTCTTTCAATAATATATATATATATGTATATATATATATATGTATATATATGTATATATATATATATGTATATATATATATAGTCATTGTTCATATATTTCAGTTATCTGAATAAAAACTAATTTATTTTTAGTCAGGTGGCTTCCCAATACAAGCCTATCAATTCATGATCTTAAAAAGAAATTAAACTTCCAGTGATAAGACAGATAAGTACCAGGGATGTAATGTAAAACATTATGACTGGCTAACCCTGGTATGTGACATATAGAAGTCATTAAAAGAGTAAATCCTGAGTTCTAATCAAAAGGAGAATTTGTTTCCTTTTTCTTTCTTTTATTTTTATTGTTTCTATATGAGAAGACAGATGTTAGCTAAACATACTATAACAATATAAATCAAGACATTATCCTGTATTAACTAAACATATACAGTAATATATGTTAATATTTCTCAATAAGTTCATTTTATTTATACATACGCAATAAAATAAACCTCAACCTAAACCACAAACCTTACACAAAAAATAAGTGAAAATGGGCCATAAGCTTAAAAGTAAAATGTAAAACAATAAAACTTTTAGAAGAAAACATTAGAAGAAATCTTGAGGTCCTAGAACTAGATAAAGAGCTCTTATACATTTTTCATGATAACAAAAACAAGATCCAAATAACAAAAAAATCAACAAACTGGACTTCATCAAAATTAAAAACTTTTATTCTTTGAAAGACCTTGTTTAGAAAATGAAAAGGCAAGATACAGATTAGAAGAAACTACTTGCAAAACATGTATCTGACAAGGAACTTATACTAGAAATATATAAAAATTCTCAAAACTCAAAAGTAAAAAAAAAAATCAATCCAGTTAAAAAAATGAACAAAAGACATAAAAAGACATTTCACAAAATTGATATGTAGGCAGCAAATAACTTTAAAAGATTTTTAATAAAATTAGCTATTTGAAAAAGACAAATTAAAATCACAATAATATATCACTACATACCTAATACAACAACTAACATTTAAAAATTTACAAAACACATGTTTGCAAGAATGCAGATAACTGGACCCTTCATAGATTTCTGGTCAGAATGCAAAAGGAACAAACATTATGAAAAATAGTTTGGCAATTTCTTATAAAACTAAACATATACTTGCCATATAACCCAACAATCATGCTTCTAGGCATTTTTTCCAGGGAAATAAACTCAGCCATAATTATTCATATCTTATCTTTATGGCAATATTTTTTAGAGACAAAAACTAGAACCAATCCAAATGTCTTTCAACTGATGAGTGGATATATAAACTCTGGCACATCTATACAATTAAATACTTTCTGTAGCAACAAAAAGGAATAAACTATTGATTGATATATTCAACTTGGACAGTTATCAAAGGCCTTAGGCTGAGTGAAAAAAAAAAAAGGCAACCTCCAAAGATTATATGTTGTATGATTTAAATTATATAACATTCTAAAATGAAAAAAAAAAAGTATACAGGTGTAAAACAGATCAGAGACTGCCAATGTTTAGGGGTAGGGGAAGAAGGGAGAGTATAAATATAAAAGAATGAAGGGAGTTCATTTTTTTTTTAAACTTTTCACCTCCAGTAACTCTGTGTATATGTATGTATATTTCATTTTCTAAACAGGGTCTTTCATAGAAATATATATATATATATATATACATACATATATATATATATATTTCTTTTGTTGGTTTCAGAGAGGAAGGCAGAGGGATAGATAGAAAAATCAATGATGACAGAGAATCATTGATCGGCTGCCTCCTACACGTCCCCTTCTAGGAATTGAGCACACAACCCAGGCATGTGCCTTTGGCCAGAATCAAACCTGGGACCCTTCTGTCCACAGGCTGACACTCTATCCACTGAGCCAAACCAGCTAGGGCAGGAGTTCATTTTTTTGATGAGATAATTATGTATCTCATTGTGGTAGTGGTTAATAATATCTACCAGTGATAAAAATGCAAAGAAGTATATGCACAAATAAAATCATCTCAAATAGCCATTTATATCTTAATTTAGTTGGGTATTACGAATGATAATTAAAAACAAATAGACACAGAAATAAAGTTAAAATAAATTAATTTTAACAAATTAAAAACTTGCATATCATATTGTTTTGGAATTATTGTTATTTGTTTCACAGTGAAACTTGAAATATACAGAATAAAAGTTGAGAAAAACAAAAAAAATTAAAACTGGTGAAATTTGAATGAAATCTATAGACTGCACTAATGTCAATTTCCTGGTTTTGATACTGTAATATATGTAGTTAAGAAAGATATTACCACTAGGGCAAGACTGGCAGGCCATACAGAAGCCTTCTGAAGCCTTTTCTGTACTATTTTTTGCAACTTCCTGTGAGTCTATAAATGATTTCAAAATCATTTGTCTTTTAAAACTCCAGTCTAACACAATTTACAATTCTTTAAGTTCATATTTGTAAATGTACTCTACCTTTAAAGGTACTTTAAACCTGCTACAATAAAATTTAAATTTTCATAACACTCTTGTTTCTAAGTATTTTCTGCTTCTGTGTTGTATTTGTGAGATTTACATAATATGCAGGAATAGCACATAGTTTTCAGCAAAAGGTTCTTTATGGAAGTGAAGCAAAAAGAGACTAGTTGGTTTCATTATAATCCTATCACTAGCAAGTACAACTTAACAAAACAATATTCTCCAGTGTAAGAAATGGTCAAGAAGAAGAAAGACTTGAATTTGTAAAAAATAAATAAACAAAAGTATATCAGAGATTTTTAATGCTGAAAGAACTAAAGAAAAGCACAGAAGTGACAAACATGAACTAGTTTTTAACCTCCAGAATCAGACATTAGTTACTAATGATCTCCAATTAGTAGTATAGAATGATCATGGGAAATAGACCAATAACCTCTTAGGGAAAAAAAACACAAATATGAACCTAGATATAATTGAGCTTCTATTTTTTTTTAATATATTTTATTGAGTTTTTACAGAGAGGAAGGGAGAGAGATAGAAAGTCAGAAACATCGATGAGAGAGAGACATCGATCAGCCGCCTCCTGCGCTCCCGACAGTGGAGATGTGCCCACAACCAGGATACATGCCCCCGACTGGAATCGAACCTGGGACCTTTCAGTCCACAAGCTGACACTCTATCCACTGAGCCAAACCAGTCTCGGCTGAGCTTCTATTCTAACATCAAACAGGAATTTCAGTATTCCCTAAATTGTTCTTTAGTCCTATTGAGAGAAACAAAACAGTAAACATACCTATTATAACAAAATCCTATATTTATATAAAATCTGTGGTAGGTATATCATGAAAGACAATAGTTATACATTCTAAGGTTTAAAAACCAAAAGCACAGAAAGGTATAATGCTAGAGCCCTCATAAGCTTGTATGTTGTTAGCTAACAAAAGACAAAGTGTTCTAAAGATTGGGCACATTAACTGACATCTTTAATTTAGTTGTTCTTTCTAATCTAAACACTATATTCTCCAAATAACTTAATAAGTCCTCTAATGAACCCAGAGGATATAAAAATTATTAGTAATTAGGTAACTAATTTCCTCTAAAAATACCCATATTTTTGATGATTAAAGTACCTATGGAATTAAAAAAAAGAAGATAGGGATGCTCCCAAGTTATGGGGCCAGGTGACAGGAAAACATAACAGTTTGTTTTGTTTTGGTTTGGTTTGGTTTTTTGGGTTTTTCATGTACAATATCATGTCATCTGCAAATAAGGACAGTTTTATTTCTTCTTTTCCAATTTGGATGCCTTAGAACAGTTTGTTTTGGATCAGAGTAGCCAAAAGTCCTTATATTTTCCACCAAGAAAAGAGTCCAGGACAACAGTCAGGTTCAGTAATGATCCCGGGATTGGTGATATTAAGAGATATGACTGTAGACTTCTCTCGCTATATGGAGAACTACAACATTGTCTCTCAAGGACTTTTCATTTTTAGCCAGATGTAGTCTTTTCTTTGAAGTAAGAGAAAGAGCCCTAGAAAGCTGTGATGAGTAAGGGAAAAGGACATTTCTCAGGTGGAAACATCGTGGTAGTGGTTAATAATATCTACCAGTGATAAAACTGCAAAGAAGTATACACACAAATAAGGTCATCTCAAATAGCCATTTTATATCTTAATTTAGTTGGATATTATGAATGATAAAAGAAAAAAGTTGTGCACACACAACTAAACACCTTGATTATCTAGGCTCACTTTCAACTGGGGATGACCAAGGTACAATTTTGGTCAACAATTTGTAAATAAAAAAATTAGATAGATTTTATTGGAAAATTAATGTATACTCAGCTAAAATGAACACAGTAAACTGGCACATGCTCTTAGATGTGCCCTCCCATCTTCTAAGCATAAAAATAAAGACAATAAGCAAATGATAGTAAAGCTGAGAGATAAAAGATGATGGGTCCCTTGCAGTAACCAAATAATTCCACTTTCTTTGTGAAAATACAAATCTCTATTTTCAGTAACTCAGTTTGTGGACTATCTATAAATTGAGGGTGTATTGAGTTTTCTGGTACACAGATCTAAATGCATAACAGATTTTACCATATTTCTCTAAAAAAAACCTATGACTATTATGCAATTATTCACAATTAAATATAACCTGTGGTTAGTAGCTTATTATTTATGAAAATAAAATTAGATTGATAATATTAACATGATTTTATTGGTAAAAAAATATTTAATTCATACTTGCTAAATATTTGCAAAATTCAAATATACACAAAAAATATATTTGTAGACTTGGTTTCTAATTATCAGATTTTATACTATAGATTAAGAGTATAGTCCCAAATATTGTATCTCATTTAAACTTATTGTTCCATAGGTCTACTAAAACACACATGAATATTCCATTACTTTATATTATGTATCTCACTGCAAAATTATTAAAAATAACTAAACTCATCAAATGAAAAAAAAAAAAGGCAAGACATAAGCTTTCATTTTATTTTCTTATTAACACATTATATGTTCAGACCCCAATGGGTAATTCTTTCATTTTCAAACTTTTAAGCTGCTATTATGTACTTTTTCTCTTTATTTTCAAAGTTATTCCTGCTATTAGTAAACTTACCATGACCATTCCCCCAACCAAATAGAATTCAAGAGGGAAAAAAATCCCTGCTGCTATTTGATTTGATTACCAATAATATGACCACTTAGCAGTTAGATGAAAGAAAAGAAAAAGACAGAAAGAAAGATCAAGAGAAGAATGATTTGGAGTTTCTGCAGGCTAGCATTTACCTCTCTCAAGAAAAGGAAGCTTTGTGCTCATAATATCCTGGATTCATCTTGCCTTCAGCTTATAGTACACTGGCAATTGCCTTATCATTGCCTCTCTAAATTAAGGATCAAAGTTTAAACATATTATTTTTCTTCCCTATTACATTATGATTAAAATTACCACCTCCTCACCTCAATCACACAATTGTTCTATGGGAAAAAGAAGGAACCCCCTAAAGTAAAGATGCCATTAACCAGCAAATAACAAGTTGAGGAAAATTTCCGGTCACATTATTTATCTGATGGTTGAGTTCAGATACTCACTAAAGAAGCTAAAAATAAGAAAATTTTCTGAAACTAATATTCTAGTAAACATTTAGGATAGAAAGTTAGTTTGTTAATACTATCATCATCATTAAATGACTATTACTTTCTGAGCATCTTTACCTGCATTTTTGTCCTCCAGACACACCTACAAGATAGGTCCCATATATAGTTTACAGAGGAAGAAACAGGTTATTTTGAACTCAAAACTATTTAGCACTCAGTAGAGTTGAAATTCAAGCCTTATCTTGTTCTCATACTTGGAACATGGTCACAGCAATAATTTTATTTTTTTTTTCATTTTACATATGAAGAAACAGTTTAGAATCTTTATTATTCTTATCACTTAAACATCAAAAAATCAATCAAATTTTACAAGTCACCATAACTTAAACAATGTGAAATAAATTGCAATGGAATTGTATAATAAATTACTGAATGTAGACTGTATAATATGTTCAGTGTGAGAGTTTTACCTTTTGTCAATATACTGAATACCTGTTACTATAAACACAAAAGAGAATAGGACTGCTTTTAGGTATTAAACACAAAAGAACCCTGGATTCAAAGCAATGGTGAGCATCTATTGATGAGCAGACATCACCACAAGAGTATCTACTCTTTAGTAAAAAAATAAACTTAGAAGGAAAGATACCTGGTAACAGCAATTCTATCCAATGAAAAGATGTTTGTTTTAATATCTATAAATGTATAATTAAAGCTTAATATGTGCTTTAACAGCAGCATTATATACTAACAGTCTAAAACTATAGCACATTTCCCAAGGACTGTTATCTCACTGATTAACTAGGTTCAGCTTCATGGGAGCTGAACTAAATTTTCTAAGAATGTACCACATAAAGCAGTGATTTTCAACCTTTTTCATCTCATAGCACACATAAACTAATTACTAAAATTCTGCAGCACACCCCAAAAATATATTTTTGGCCTATCTGACAAAAATATTTGTATAATTTTGATTGTTCTACAAAAAATAATAATAGTAATTACCTACCCTTTTTGCTGCAAAGAGACTTTTTGAAAAAACCAAATACTTATATTTGTATATGAGGATTTCTAGGACCAAGAATTAACCAGTCAGACACAGATACAATCTTACTATGCAATATGACCAAAAATATACAATTTTATTAGATGGCCTATATATTTATGGTTCAAGATAGGGCATTCACATTGGATGGCTACTGTGTTGGCTGTTGTCATTTTTTTTTAATTTGATGATCTAAGGCAGTGATCGGCAAACTCATTAGTCAACAGAGCCAAATATCAACAATACAACAATTGAAATTTATTTTGAGAGCCAAAAACCAACTTCTGCGCATGGGCCACAAAGCTTCAATCGCACTGTATGTGCACGCCTGCATGTGGTATTTTGTGGAAGAGCCACATTCAAGGGGCCAAAGAGCTGCATGTGGCTCTGAGTTGCAGTTTGCAGACCAATGATCTAAGGGAAAAGGGGCCAGTGCCCCTGACTAAATAGTCAGGTATTGCATGACTTGAGGCACATCAATTGAAAATCGCTGACTTTAAGTGTCACTTCTCAGGAGTTAGTGCAGTAAGTGCCAAAGCTTAAACAAAACCAAAATGTTCCATCAAGTCATTTTAAGGCACTTTGAAAATGAGAAGAGGTCTTAGCCCTTTGCCCATCACTG
The DNA here is from genome assembly GCA_004026805.1 of Lasiurus borealis. Classification (NCBI taxonomy): domain Eukaryota; kingdom Metazoa; phylum Chordata; class Mammalia; order Chiroptera; family Vespertilionidae; genus Lasiurus; species Lasiurus borealis. The sequence goes on from PVJN01013642.1 coordinate 26,073, forward strand.
TAGAGCATTCGGAATGGCTCCTGAGTTAGCAAAGATCTCAGCTGCAACAGGCAAATAAATCTACTAGTACAACAAAGCAGGCCAGGTACATCTTGCAATCTGCATATCCTTTCCTGTCTAGTAGAGTCATTGACATTTTATTTTCTTTAAAGCCCACAATTTAGGCAGGCACTGGGAGGGGGGAGAGAGATGCATGCTTCAGTTTTGATATAAAATGTCTGTGTTGTGAGAATTAGTTTTTGGTGTGGTTCCTGGTAACACAAAAGCCAAACTACTTTCCAGTTCTGATTAGATACTAATGTAAAAGCTATTTTTATTTCTAACAAAATAGAGATGTTCATTCTAATAATACTTAACACACTTGAGTTCACAAAAACCTCTCCTCCCACTCTTGGGCACTCAATTTGACCTGAGGCTCTCTCAAACTGTGTATTCCTTCAGTGATTAAACCTCTAGTCTCTGTGGAGTATGGAAGGATCTAATTAACAATGATTTTCTTGATTTTCTCTTTATTTGAACGTTTATTTCCCTTCCCCAGATTGTCACACATCACCTCCTGGTAATTAATGCTTCTTCTCTTTCCATCCATACTAGCATCCCCAACATTTTTAACTTCAGAGGAGTTGACCTAAGACTAAATAGTATAGAAAAGAACAAGGGTCAGAAGACAGTCATTCAATCATTTGCCCATTCAAATATTCAAATGACTGTTTCCTCTAAGCTAGATATGGCTCTTCAGACTGAGAATACAACAGTGAGCAAACTAGAAAGGGCCTACCTATGAAAGCAAATCATCTAGTGGAAGATACAAAAGAGAAGACAACTAACTACATTATAGTGGATGATCAACCCTTAAGATGGGGTTGTTCAACTTGGTAGACAAGTGATGGAAAGAACATTTAAGAACAGGGAAAAGTTAGGGAAAGCATATAAGAAATCTCTAAGCCATGTCCTGCAGCATGTATAGAAACTAAGTCAGATAGAAGCAAAAGAAACAGCATGCACAAAAGTATCGCCGAATCTACAGCTCAAACCAAACTGGTGGCATCCAAGACAGTATAACAATCTGGCACACTTCCATCTTATATTCCTTAAAACATGTGTTAAAGATTTAAGGGATAGAGAAAAATTATTTTCTATGAATAAAAAATAAGCAAAGGGCCCAGCTTGCACGGCTCAATGGTTGAATTGAATCAGGAGTTCATGGTTCAATTCCCAATCAGGACATACTGCTTTCTGGGCTGGGTCCCCAGTGTGGGGTATGCAAGAGGCAGCCGATCAATGATTCTCTCTTATCATTGGTGTTTCTCGCTCTCTCTCCCTTTCCCTTCCTCTCTGAAATCAATAAAACTAGTTTTTAAAATAAAGGCTCACTTATTAATTCATTTTTACTAAACTCAAAAAATCTATCTTCTGATAAAGAGTAGAAAATGCTTTATTTCTTAATCTTTCTCACCTTCTACTCAGTGAATTAGCAACACCCCTAACTTCTTATGAGTCTACACAAAATAAGAAATGGAACTTTTCTATATTTAAGAAAGAACTACAAAATGAATATCATGTTTCATATTTATTCTACTAATATTTTAGTGTCCCTTAAGAATGGATGCCAGACATGCCATCTAACTCTCCACCCCTTGTGTCCCTTTGATTAGTTAGTACAAGATGAAAGGGAGAGTCCAAAGATGAGGCTAAAAATGTAGACAAGGATCAGAAAATACAGAGTCTTGTAAGTCAGGAGAAGGTGTCTGCACTATTAAGAACCATAGGAAATTGTTTGAGAAAATCTGAAAAGTAGGCTACTATTATGAAGCTGATTTTGTAATTCAGGCTAGAGATGCTAATGACTTAAGATGAAAACAGTAGAAAAACAGAAGCTATAACTGACTAGACTAGAGATAGTAGAAAAAGAGGGAGAAAGAATAATTAAGGATAATTCTTAAGTTTTAGACTTGAGTTTTTGATAGATGAAGATACCACACACTGAGACAGGGTATAAAAGGATAAACAGATGAGACTGGTTTGGCTCAGTGGATAGAGCGTTGGCTTGCGGACTGAAAGGTCCCAGGTTCGATTCCATGTACCTTGCTTGCAGGAGGCAGCTGATCGATGTCTCTCTCTCATCGATGTTTCTGACTTTCTCTCTCCCTTCCTCTCTGTAAAAAATCAATAAAATATATTTTTTAAAAAAAAGGACAAACAGGTGTTGGTATAAAAAAAAACATAAATTTAGTTTTATACATGTTGAGTGTTATTTATAGGACATCAGAATGAAGTCATTTATAAATATGTCTAAGACCAGGAGAAAGATTTAGGGTACAGATAGACATGGGTAGCCTCAATGCACAGATAGAATCCATGAGATGAGTGAGAATGCTAGGAAAAGTACATAAAGTACAAATAACACACACACACACACACACACACACACACACACACACACACACACACATATCTAGGGAAGGCCCTGAGAATTTCTTATATTCAATGGTCAGAAAAAGCTGAGAGGAAACCACCAGAGATGATGGAAGAAAAACAGGAGCTGTGGTATCATGGCTTTGAGGATCCAAGAAGTGGTCCAAAATGTCCAATGCTGGAGGTATCCAATAAATTACCATAAAGAAATCAGTTTGTGAATTTGTTGAGAACAGTTTCAGTGAAGAAAGATTAATCCCAGCTGCAGCAGTTATTAGCTATGTCAACTAAAGCTAGTCACCAAATCCCAGGTACCTCATCTGTAAAACAGGAAAAACAAAAATGCTCATTCTTTCTAACCTGTAGTTTTATTATGAGGACTAAATTTAATAATGTGTGTGAAAGCACTATATAAACTTTAAACAGTGTGTACAGCAAGTGTTATTGCAACTATTGTTTTTCAGGCTGTTTTCAGTGATGTCAATTCTTTTTTTTTACTCACATGACTCAGAAGTCACATTTGACTTGCACTGGCCAATATAACAGCAGAAGTGACTTAGGCAAAAGGTATTAAGAAACAGTGCATAGTACAATATGTTCTCTGTGCCTTGCCACTGACACTGTAAAGGCATGTTTCAAAACAAAACCTTCATCAGCAGAGATCCTTGAGTGACTGGCATGAGAAGAGCTCTTATAACTCACATTGATATGTTATATGGGGACAACTAAATGTTGTTTTAGCCCTAGCTGGTTTGGCTCTGTGGATAGACTGTTGGCCTGCGGTCTGAAGGGTCCCAGGTTTGATTCCAGTTAAGGGCATATTCCCGGTTTGCAGGCTTGAACTCCAGTAGGAAGCATGGAGGATGTAGCCAATCAATGATTCTCTCTCATCATTGATGTTTGTCTCTCTCTCCCTCTCCTTTCCTCTCTGAAATCAATAAAAATACATTTAAAAATAAATAAATAAATAATGTTTTTTTTTAAACAGGAAGCTATTGGAATTATGATCACAGCAACTAACTGCAGTATATATAATAGGAGAGAAAGAGAGAGAGCGAGAGAGAGCGAGAGAAAGAGAGCGAGCGAGCATACGCACCCAGAGGAAAATCTCATCTTGAGCAGTAATCAATAAGACATCATACAGGCTGTCACTCACTATAATGTACTAATTTTTATTTTATGCCACAAACTAATTCATTAATTCTCACACTTGATTCAACATTTTTATAGTTACAGAAAAGATAAACAAGATCAACAAATATACATAACAGAATTTCTAATGAAGGTAGGTTGGTTGAGGAAGAATGAGACAGTCCACCAATAAGAAATTGCCTCCCACTCACAATTATTATAAACAAGGTGCATGAATTCATGCACCTTGAAAGGAACTGTGGGCCACAAGGCGGTAGGCACAGTGGCAGGTCTTGGTCCATCCTCCATGTCCCCAGCTGGCCCCTCCCACCACGGTCCCTGGTCCCCAACCTGCCAGCAGCCTTGCTCACACTGCAAGAGCTCCCATGTGATGACAGTGCTGGCCCCACTCACACCCACTGATGGCATAGAGCAATTGAGACTGGCACCAGCAGTGGGTGTAAGCAGCACTTGCTGTTTCAATCGCCCCACACGACCAGGGGAAGGTGAAGAAGCTCTCAGGGGAGATCAGGGCCAGCAGCTGCCATTCCCACCCCAACAGTGCCAAGCGATTGGGGCCCGGGCCTGCAGCGAGTATGAGCAGTGGTTCTGGCAGCAGCTGCAGTTGTGAGCGGGGCTGGCAGTGGATGCGAGAGGCAGCTGCTGCCAACCCTGATCACCCCTCAGGAGCAGGGGGATGTGGAGAAGCCCTAAGGAGTGATTAGGGCCAGCAGCCACCTCTGTACCCACTAATGGTGCCAAGCGATTGGGGCCAGTGCAGGTACAATGGAGGCTTCTGTTCCAGCAGTAGGTGTGAGTGGGGCCGGCATTGGCAGCAGGTGCAAGCATCAGATGGGACCAGGACGCACAGGAGCAAAGAATTTTCAGTAACCACCAGAGTCTCACCCTGATGACAGTGATTGGCACCCCACCTTGGTCTGGCCCCCTCATTCACCTGCTCTACCATCCCACCGTGACTGACCCCACTATCTTCCACACACTGATGCCTGCTATCTGTGTTCCCTGGTGATCAGCACATGTCATAGCAACCAGTTGTTCGATTGTTTGGAGATTATACATATTGTTATTTATAGTCCATATTTTCCTCAATCCTTAGTAAGCATTCTTTGCACTAAATGTTTGACTGTATATGTGTTAGGCCAAAGGCACACTGCCCAGATGAATTATCCTATCTAATAAAGAGAGAATATGCTAATTGCCCATCACACCCTCACAAAGATGGTGGCACCCACAGCCAATAAGGAGGGAATATACTGACTGCCACGCCCTCATATATGGTGACATTCAGTCCCTCACACGGCAGGACTGGTCCTGCCCCTAAGCAGGTCCAGATGCTCCACAGGCACCTGCCTCCAGAGTCCCCAGTCCCCTCAGTCCCCCAGCTGCCCAGGGCCGGCCAAAGGCACAGGCAAGCCTTGGGTGGTGGCTGCCCAGCCACCCAGGGCCACCTGAGGCTCAGGTAACCAGGGCCTGCCAGCAGTGGCAGCAGCAGACATGTGATGGGGGCATCACCTTCCCCTGATCACCAGGTCACTTCCCGCCCCTGAGGGCTCCCACACTGTGAGAGGGAGCAGGCTGGGCTGAGGGACCCCCCCCACCCGCCCCTCCAGTGCATGAATTTTCATGTACCGGGCCTCTAGTTAAAAATGAACATAAAGTAGGAAAAGTACCCAAAACCAAACTTTATGAAGGAGGAATTGTTTACTCTGTTGATGTGAACAGTAAAAGTTACTATTGCCAAATGCCAGATTACTATTTGCTATGCCTAAATGGAATGTGTGTGCTGGAAAATGGTAATTACTCAGAACCAAGGCCAGAAGTAGAATCCAGGTCAGAATGAGGCAGAAGGGCCCCATTGAACCAGCCTTCTCACCAAGAACTCTAAATTGCCCTCACTTCTTTACTCTGACCTTACTTAGCCCTTCTCATTAACTTTGTTAAACCATGAATGAGGATTATAACTGCTTTAGTCCAAATGGGGTTAAAGTGATGTTACATGAAATAGTTAAGAAGGGATGTTTGTCTTCTTGTAATTTTTTAAAAGGGGGGGGGGGGGGAGAGGACACATTGACAAAACATTTCCATGTCTAACTGTTATTTTACAAAGGTGTCACCATTAATAAGCACATCAAAAAAGTCTGACCACCATCTTTCGATCTGAAATTTTTGGCTATTTCTATGTCAAATCCAATTTTGAACTATAAAGATTATGAACTGTTTCTTTGAAAGCAATATTGCAAATACTGAAAGCAATTTCACAAGGCTGTTATCTATATGGCTTACATAAGGGCTTAATCATCTGATAACCTGAGCAACAACTCCAAGTGACTACTTTGAAAAAGGCTCATTCATTAGGACATACAAACTCTGGAATGAGATATTGGATTCAACTTTGTGTCCCTTGGGGATTCCTTAATAAACAGTTGCTGAATTGAATACAATTACAAGTGACAATGCAAGGTCATGAACTCAAGATTTTTTTTTTCAAATTCCTTATCAACTGTTTCATTACCACCAATGTTGCTTCCAGCTAGATGTTTTCTATTTCTTGTATCTTCTGTTGCCAAAATTGTTTTCATACAAGTGGCTCAGCTAAAAGAGCAGAAACCATTAAATCACTGTGTACTTATTCATAAACGTGCTACTATAACTAATATAACTGTTATAATCTTAAAAACTATACTTTTAAGTTGAGCTGATAATTCCAGCAACTTAGCTGTAGTAAACCAATTTACTACAGCATACGAGACACGCTAAAACTAAAGCATCCTCAATCAGCGTCTAGAAGTCAGTCTTTCTTTGCCTTTACCCCGCTCCAGGCTGGCAATGCCAAACACGGAACATCCTGGTAAGTTCACTCATCAAGGCTGGGAGGGAGGCACTGGCTTGGTCTTCTCTGAGGGTGGGGTATATTAACAAGGAAAGGATAAAAGCTGCCAGGAAGAATCCTGTTGGATATGAAAATCACAGTATTTGCTATGAAATAAACTAGAAAAATATTGAAGCGCAAGTACACACGCAGGACGTCACGCGCACGCTGGTTCGCAGGCTGAGTCCAGGGCGTGGGGAGGTCAGAGCAGAGGGTGGGTCCCCGCCCCGCGGGCACCGGGGAGGAACCAGCACTGGGCGCCAGCACGTACTCAACGGCGCGAAAGCAGACGCGGGGCAGGGCAGAGGGAAGGGAGCAGTGAATTCGGCCCTCCTCCCTCTAGTCCAGGGCTCCGCGGCAGGCCAACGCCTCCGGGAACCACAGGAGCCCACCAGCGCCAACCCCACGCCCACCACGGGCAGGCGAAGCCCTCGCAGGCCGGGGGCGGCGCCCACAGAGGAGGGGAGGGGCGGCGCCCACAGAGGAGGGGAGGGGCGGCGCCCACAGAGGAGGGGAGGGGCGGCGCCCACAGAGGAGGGGAGGGGCGGCGCCCACGGGGCGGGGCCACGCGCCGGGCCCGCGGGAGCCCCGGCCCTGAGGCGGCGCGTGGGAGGCCGGTCGCGGCGGGCGCTCTGAGGCGTGGGGGTGGGGAGCAGACTCCTGAGGAAGTCAGGCGCTACCTGCGCTGGAAGTCCTGGGCGAAGGGCTGCAGGTACGGGTCCACCTCCAGGAGTCTGGCCAGCTCGGGCACGTCCGCCAGGGCAGCGGCCAGCGCCGCCTCAGAGCCGTGGGCCGGAGCCGGAGCCGCCATCTTCCGCCGCAGCCTGAGAAGCCGAGGCCCGAGCGGGTCGAGTGGAGCCTGAGCGGGAGCGGGCCCGGAGCCCGAGGAAAGCGCGAGGGCGGAGCCGAGGCGCAGGGGCCGACGCGGCGGGACCAGGCCCTTTATAGCCCGGGAGCTTCCGCCTGCCCCTCGCTCCCCCGCTGGCGGGAGGCGCCCGTCCCGGGCGGGTAGGAGGTGTCTCGCCCCTCGGCCCACCCTTCGACCCGCCCTCTGCCCGCCAGGTCAACCCCCAGGGAGCGGCTCCGGGGGCCTAACTCGGCCTTCCCTGCCCAACCGCAACCCCTCTGGGCCGGAGCAGCCCCTTAACCAGCTCCCTCCGCGGCCTCCCCTGCCAATGGATAGTACGGTTTTCTGGCAGGGGAACTTCCTTCGCAAGGTTCTGCGAATTCATTTTTGTCAGGGCAGATAGGTAAATTCCGTGTGGGGAACAGCCCAGTGTAGGTGTAAAGGGCTGTCTCCTGAGCTAGACCAAAAGAGGAGGATTCTGGAGTGGGTACGTGGACGCTAGTGGTGGGTCAGCAATGACAGAACTGAAACCATGGCAAGGAGTCTTATTTCCCATTCCTGAGAAACAGGAAAATAGTACTTTGGTTGTAACAAACTTAAAATCAAAAACAAGTGGAGACCAGCTTTGAAAAGTTCCTTATCAGATAAAACCAGTTTAGTCATACAAACAAACCTTGACTTAGCATATATTACAAGAGTGGTTTGACTCAGCCTTTTTTGCTATGCCTTTGGAAATTATAAACAAAACCTGAAGTTTTCCCAAGGTTGATGTTCATTGGTTTTAACTTGGGCTGTTTCTGAACTTTTGACAAAACTAGCCTTGCTTTGAGAAATGGTAGAGGGAAGAGCATTAAATTGGAATTCAGCTGTGCCACTTATTAAGGAAATGATGATACAAGAAATTGTTCTCTCTTTTGACTTAAAAAATGAGGGACTCTGTAGTTTCCTCCACTTTGAACTTATCTATGTTCTTTCATTTCCATTAACTGACTTGCTTCTAGCTCCTGGGATTAGACCCACCAATTCGAAGGCGTTTCCAATCTGATTTGTACCTAGAAACTGGACCAGCTTGGGGATATATGTCCCAGTTAAAAACTGGGTGTATGGTTGTGGACAAGGAACAGTATTGATCAGCCAAGGACCTTGAATTTTAAAACATCCAAAATATTTTTGTGTGAACAGGTTTAAAAGGTCTTGAAAGATGCCTAGTAACAGAGAACCCCTAAGTGAAAGATTGGAGGACTGGGACAACCTTCAGAATGGCATGCCTGATTTTCCATAAAGATGACAACATGCAAATGTTGGTCAAATAAAACTCCAGAGGACCAGTGCATGGGACTTGTGCACTGGTGGGGGGATATGGCCTTAGGGAATCACACCGCTCATCCTGGTCTGCCAAGCAGCTGTGGAATCACCCTCTGAGCACCTGCTCCCTGGTTCAGCATTTTCTGTGGGGCCAGAGTACTCACCTCTGCAGGGGACCTGGTCTGGGCCAGCCTCAAGGAAATAGCACTGAGAGACTACAGAGTAGGCCTCAGTTCCATGGTTGGCATGAACATGCCTCTGGGCCTCCTGGGTCAGCTCTGTGAGCCTGGGGTCAGCTCTGTGAGCCTGGCTCCAGTGGTGCTACTTGGCCTTCAGGCTTCTGGTGGAGGCTGCTGGGAGCAAGGAGGAGGAGCCTGGGGCAAGGAGACCATGATCACAGCCCATTGGCCTAGGGTTCATAATGGAGGAGCTGCTCATCCCAGTCATCTGAGGGCACTCCTACTATGGTAGCACACTGACCCCCAGGGGGCAACTCCTGAATTGAGTGCCTGGTGATCAGTGCCAATGGTCAACTGTTTTGTTTTTTTTATTTTATTAAATCTTTATTATTCAGATTATTATATTTCCCTTTTTCCCTTCCATAGCTCTCCTCCACCCAGCTCCCACCCCTCCCTCTACCCTTACCTCCCTCCTGTTGACCTCATACACAGGTGTACAATTTTTGTCTAGTTCCTGTACACCCCTCACACCTTTCCCCCTGAGAATTATCAGTCCACTCCCTTTCTGTGCTCTTGATTCTATTATATTAACCAGTTTCTTCTGTTGATCAAATTTTTAATTCACTTAATTTTTAGATTCACTTGAAAGATATGTATTTATTGATCATAATTTTTTATCTTTTACCTTTTTCTTCTTTGTCTTCTAAAAGAGTACCTTTCAGCATTTCATATAATACTGGTTTGGTGTTCATGAACTGCTTTAGCTTTTTCTTATCTGTGAAGCTCTTTATCTGCCCTTCATTTCTGAATGATAGCTTGGCTATCATTAGATAGAGTATTCTGGATTGTAGGTTCTTGCTATTCATCACTTTGAATATTTCTTGCCACTCCCGTCTGGCCTGCATCATTTCTGTTGAGAAATCAGCTGACAGTTGTATGGGTGCTCACTTGTAGGTAATAAACTGTTTTTCTCTTGCTGCTTTTAATATTCTCTCTTTGTCTTTTGCTCTTGGTATTTTAATTATGATGTGCCTTGGTTTAGTCCTCTTTGGATTCCTTTTATATGGGGTTCTGTGTGCTCCCTGGACTTGTAAGTCTATTTCTTTTACCAGATGTGGGAAGTTTTCAGTCATTATTTCTTTAAATAGGTTTTCAGTATCTTGATCTCTCTCTTCTTCTGGCACCCCCACAATTCTGATGTTGGTACACTTGAAGCTGTCCCAGAGTCTCCTTACATTATGTCCCATTTTTGGATTCTTTCCTCTTTTTGCTTTTCCAGTTGAGTGTTTTCTGCTTCTTTATATTTCAAATTTTTGACTTGATTCTTGCCTTCCTCTAGTCTGCTGTTAGGTCTGTATAATATTTTTTATTTTAGTTCAGTGTATGTTTAATTTCTAGTTGGTCCTTTTCCATCTCTAGTTGGTCCTTTTTCATCTCCTCTTGGTTATTTTTCATCTCCTCTTGGGTCTCACTAACTTTATTCATCTTTTCTAGGATATTCTTGAAAAACCTTATAACCGTGGTTTTGAACTCTATATCCAGTCATTTGCTTTCCTCCACTTCTGTTGTTTGTGATCTCTTCCTTTGTCTTGGCATTTTCACTATGCCGGGAGAACTTCTGTTTTGGATTCAGCCTTATGATACAAGACTTGCAAAACTGCAAAAGCCTTTCTGTTGAACTTGGGAGGGGTGGAGTCTCAGGTCTTAATGGACTGCTTTTCCTTCCAGTTGGCCCCACCCTCCACGGCCCCTGAGTCTCACTTGACTGGGTAATCGCTGGAGCTGTCCCTGCATTTATGTTCAGGCGCTCTCGCAGTGCCTCTAGGCCGCTGCCTTTCTGGCTCCCCTGTGCTCTGGGGCCATATTAATCTAGGTCCCCAGAGTTTCGCCCGAAACTGGGGTTTAGTGGAGTTAAAAGTGGTGCAGTTAGAAGTGGCCCACTTATGAAAGCCAGCAGCACAATCAGCAGTTGGTCTTTGCGCAGAACTGCGTGCGCCAACCAACCTCTGCCCTTTTGCGACTCCCTAAATTTCTGTGCACCTCTCCCTTTTCACAGTCCAAACTCCCCCCATATGAGTTTTGGCTGGATCTGGGGTTTAGTGTCATAGGATAAGGGGTTCAATGCCTTTGAGAGCCTCCATCTCCCTCCCGCCAGAGAAAGCCAGCCAGGTTCTCCAGCATCTGCTCTCTCCACATGCATGTCTCTGTACCTCAGCTTTTTGCAGTTCCTCTGGATCTCTGTGAGTCCCTCTCTTTCCTTCTAGTTGTAGAATTTCCACTCAGCCAGCTTTCCTGTGGTTCTGGATGATATCCATTCTGTCTTTTAGTTGTGGTTTAGAAATTGTTGTGTGAGGCAGCAGTGTAGGTGTTTACCTATGCCTCCATCTTGGATTCTCCCAACTGGTTGTTCTTATGGTTACACCATTCAGTCACTGGGCTTTTATTATAGAGGACTAGAAGCCTGGTGCAGGAAATTCGTGTACTGGGGCAGGGGTGTCCCTCAGCCCAGCCTTCACCCTCTCCAATCTGGGACCCCTTGGAGAATGTCCAACTGCCCATTTAGCCCAGACCCCACAGGAATTGGGCCTAAATGGGTGGTCGGACATCCTTCTCACAATCCAGGGCTGCTGGCTTCCAACTGCTCACCTGCCTGCCAGCCTGATCACCCCCTAACCACTCCCCTCCCATCCTGATCAATTCCTAACTGCTCCCCTGCTGGCCTGATTACCCCCAACTGCCCTCCCCTGCCTACCTGATCACCCCCAATTGCCCTTCCCTGCCAGCCTGATTGCTCCTAACTGCCCTCCTCTGCCACCATCATCACCACCAACTGCTCTCCCCTGCTGGCCTGCTTGTCCCTACTTGCCCTCCCTTGCCACCCATCTTATGGCAGCCATATTTGACTACATGAGAGTGGCTATCTTGTGACCACATGGGGGCAGCCATCTTGTGCAAGGATGTGTGGGTCAATTTGCATCTTACCTTTTTATTATATAGGATTGTTTACAGTAAATAACACTTTAACTCAAAAGCAGGATATCCAATATATGCACATATCTATATCCCCAACACTAAATTTTCCTCAGAAATCCAGGGTTGTATCTAATCTCCACTTAGTTGGCTGAGACATCTAAACCAGCTATCTCCAAAATATACCCTTTAATCAGTCTTCTCATCCTTTCTGTTAGCACCCTTATACAGGCAGCCTTCATCTCTCACTTGGATTAATATCCAACTGGTTTCCCCTCTTCTATTGTTTCTCCTAATCCATTCTCTAGTGTTTCTCAAATTTTAATGTGCAGATAATTATTTGGGGATCTTGTTAAAAGTAGACACTTTACATCAATTCTGGAGTGTTGCCTCAGATTCTGCAGTTTTGAAAAGGTCAGAGGTGATGTTGATGATGGGGGCACAGTTTGAATAATAAGGGTCTACACGAGGAATAAATCATACAACTTATGTGACAGTTCACTTGGAGTCAAACATAAACTTCTCACTCCATAGCAAGGTTTTTATAATCTAGTCCTTGACTAACGTTGCACCACTTTTATCATCCTTCTCTGGTTTTAGTATTCTGGAGTCTGTCTTTCCTGGAACTTACTTTGTTCTTTGTAGCCTATCTGTTAGATATCTGCTTTCCTGGTCTTTCATGCTGGTTCCTTCCCAGCATTGATTGAGGTCTTAGCATATTGTCAGCTCATCTCTGAGAAGCCTCTGATTTCACTAAATAAATTCCTTAAAATCCTCTATTATAGCACCTTCTCTCCTATGCAACAGTTAACAAAATTTAGATGTTTATTTTTTATTTATTGACCTCTCTATAGAATATAAACTACAAGAAATCAAAGACCTCTTTTACCTACTTCTCTGTTGGACAAGTATTCTCTGTGTGCCAGCCATTTTTCTAGGTACTAGAGATTAGTTATGAACAATACGAGTTTTAATTGGCATAAAGCTCACAAAGTAGGTAAATCTGTGAGACAGAAAGAGTATTGGTTTCCCAGGGCTAAAAGGAATGGAGAGTGACTGCTAATGGATTCAGGGTTTCTATTAGAGGTAATGAAATTTTTCTAAAATTGATTATGCTATGGTTGCACAACTCCTTGCATAGACTAAAAACTATCAAATCATACACTTGAAATAGATGTATGTATAATTCAGTAAAAGAGTTTTTATTTTTATTTGTTTTTTTAAATGGTTTTTTTTTTAAATATGCCCCCCAAAGTTTTTTGGGTATAAGTAACAAATATTTCTCTAAAATTAAAAATCCCCACCTATTGAAAATCATTAAAAGAAAAAAAAATGAGTCTTATCTGCTGTGACTAAGTTAGAGCATCAACCCATGCACTGAAGGGTCTTAGGTTCAATTCCCTGTCAAGGACACAGACCTGGATTACAGGTTCAATCCCTGGCCCCAATCAGGGCATGTGTGAGAGGCAACCAATTGATGTGTGATACTCTCACAATGTTGCTTCTATTATTCTCTTCTCTTTCAAAATCAATAGGAAAAAATATCCTTGGATGAGGATTAATGAAAAGAAAAGAAAAAAAAGTACTTCTGTCCCTCAAGTTTGGTTGAAGTTTATTTGTTTTAAAGATGAAGTAATTTTTAAGTAAAACCAGTAATAAAGTGGTTTCTGAGAAGTCAAAGGAGAAATGTCAGAAAAAAAGGGAGTGATGATAACCCCTTTATCTTTCATAATGTCATTGATAACCAAGGATTTTTTATTCTTTCATTTCTTCATGTAATATTTAAGCTTAAGTTTGCCCCATCATAGTCATAAAGTGACTGCCACAGCTCTAAGCATTACTTCCTCACAAGAGCACATCTAAAGGAAAGAAAAGTGAGTTTTCCCCTTTCCAGTTCAGTGAGTGTGGCTCAGTTGGTTCAAGCATTATCCCATATACCAAAAGGTAGCAGGTTTGATTCCCAGTCAGGGCATGTATGGGAGGCAACCTATAGATATTTCTCTCCCTCTCTCTAAATCAATTTTTTAAATGATAAAAGAAAAATTAGTGTTTATCCTGTGTATCTTTGCCTAAGAGAACACTTTTTTTTTAATCCCTTTGGCTAAAATAAGGTCATGTGCCCACTCTATATTTACACAGAGGAAATTGAATACTGGGATTGTATTCCATTGTGATTCACTGCCTCAACTGGGTTCACCTCTTACTGCATTGCTGCCCAACTTCTGGATAAAATGGTGGTTTAATTCACATGGAAAAAAAGAAGGATTGATAATAATGTCTGCCACATCTTCCTTAGCTATCTATCTTAGACCCACTATCCATGAAACTTGCCAGTATTATTAGCTATCTTGTCCCTTTGTGATTGATTTTACCATGCTTACATGGCAAAACTTCAACCTAGAATCAATTAATTTGCCTTCTCCATTTCTACATCCAGACTGCTGAGGAACAAAAAAAAAAAAAAAAAAATCACTATAAGAGCCAGTTTCACTAAAACCCTTTCCTCATGCAACACAACTGCAATTTTATAGGCTATACACTATATAAGGTATGCCCAATAGAGGAAAAATGAGGCCATTTGTTTCTAGAAAGGAGAACTTGTTCCTTTCTACAAAGATCCCTTTCCCTCATCAAACTTTAAATCTGAATTAATGTGTCCACCATGATAACACACTTCTTTGTAATCTAAAGAAGGGCATTATATAGTTTTGTGATGCTTCCTAATGGAGATATGACCAGAGAAATGAGTCATTAAGTGAGCATCATACAATGTATTTATCAAACCTAGATGGTATAACTTCAGTAATTGAATGTGCTATACTTTTTTGACTGGCAGCAAAGTAGGTCTGTTTACACCAGTATCACCACAAACACATGAGTAATGTATTGCCCTTTGAGTTTAAGGCAGATACATGTCACTTGGAAAGAGGAATTTTTTAGCTCCTTATATTCTTACTAGAGGTCCAGTGCACGAATTTGTGCATGGGTGGTGTCCAGCCGGCCTGGCCCTAATCTGGTCTCAGATTGGGGCCAAGCCTGTTAGGAGGAGGTGACAACGCCAATCAGGGCCAGACCAACTGGGGAAGAGGTCGTGGGCAATTGAGCTGGGCGGCCCCACCCCCAAATGGCCTGGGAGGTTGGCTGGTTGGGGTATCATGGTAACTGCTTGTTCCAGTCATTATGGTGTTCTGGTGGCTGGCTTTTTATATATGTAGATGGGACCACCATCATATATGTGATCCATTACTGACCAAAATATCTTTATGGAACACATGACTATAGGCACAACCTTATTGTGCTTCACTTTATTGGGCTTTGCAGAGATTGCATTTTTTTTACAAATCCAAGTTTTGTGGCAACCCTGGATTAAGTAAGTCTATCAGCAACATTTTTTCCAATAGCATATCTGTATCACGTTTTGGTAATCTCACAATATTTCAAACTTTTTCATTATTATGGTGATTTATGATCAGTGATTTTTGATGTCACTGTTATAATTGGGGATGTCACCTACTGCACTCAGATAAGACAGCTAACTAAATAAATGTGTGTTCTGAATGCTTCACTGACAGGATATTCCCCAACTCTCTCCCTATTATTGGGCCTCCCTATTTTCTAATACACAACAATATTGAAATTAGGCCAACTAATTACCTACAATTGCCTGTAAGTGTTCAAATGAAAGGAAAATCTCACCTCTTACACGCTATCAAAAGCTAGAAATGATTAAACTTAGTGAGGAAAACATGTAGAAAGTGAGATAGGTCAAAAGCTGGATCTCTTATGCCAGTTAGCCAAGTAGTAAAGGCAAAGGAACAGTTCTTGAAGGGAATTAAAAGTCTTACTCCACTAAACACATGAATGATAAGAAAGCAAAATAGCCTTATTGATAATATGGAAAATATTTTAGTGGCCTATGTAGAGGATGAAACCAGCCACAACATTTCCTTAATCCAAAGCCTGATGCAGAACAAGGCCTTAACTCTTCAATAATGTGAAGGCTGAAAGAAGTGAAGCTGCAAAAGAAAAGTTTGAAGCTAACGGAGATTGATGGGATTTAAGGAAAGATGCTGACTCCATGACATAATTGTGCAAAGTGAAGCAACAAGCTATCTGGAAGACTTTGCTAATTAATGAAGGTGGCTACAATACAAACAAATTTTCAATGTAGATGAAACAGGCTTACATTGGAATAAGATGCCTTCAAGGATTTTCATAGCTGGGAAAAGTCAATGCCTAGCTTCAAAGCTTCAAAGGACAGGCAGGCTGAATCTCTTGCAGATGCTAATACAGCTTATGGACCTTACATTGAATCCAATACTCATTTATCATTCTGAAAATTTTGGGCCCTTAAAAATTCACTAAATCTACTCTGTGCTCAAAAAGAAAAGAGGAGGAGAAGGGGGAGGAGGAGGAGAAGGGAGAGGAGGAGGAAGAGGGGGAGAGGAAGAGGAGGGGGAGGGGGAGGAGGGGAGGGAGGGGGAGGAGGAGGGGAGGTGGGGGAGGAGGCATTGACTTTTCCCAGCTAGTTCCTGTCCCTCTCCACCTAGTTCCTGCCCCACCCTAGGCTTTCATCACCCTAATACTATATCTGTGTTCATAGGTAAAGTATAAAAAGCATATCAGATCTTTGTTTAATCTATTCCTATTACCCTCCCCACTTCCTTCTGAGATTCTTCAGTCTCTTTTATGTTCCAATGCCTCTGGTTCTATGTTATTCATCAATTTATTTTGTTAGATTCCTTGTTCATTTATTTTGATTTTTAGATTCAATTGTGGGTGATAATTATGGATTTATTTTCATTATGTTCATATTTTTTCTTCATCTTCCCTTCTTTTTTCTTCTTTCTCCCCTTTCCCATCCCCTCTCCTTTCTCTTTGTTCTTTTTCTTCTTCCTCTTCTTAAAGAAGATCCCTCAACATTTTATGTAATACTGGTTTGGTGATTCTTTAGCTTTTTCTTATCTGTGAAGCTCTTTATCTGAACTCCATTTCTAAATAATAGCTTTGCTAGATAGTATAATCTATAGGTCCTTGCTACTTACTACTTTGAATACTTCTTACCATTCCTTTCTGGCCTGCAAAGATTCTGTTGAGACATCAACTGACAGACCTATGGGTGCTCACTCATAGGTAGATAACTGCTTTTATCTTGCTGCTTTTAAGATTATGCCTTGTCTTAAACCCTTGGCATTTTAATTATGATATATCTTGATATGGGCCTCTTTGGGTTACTCTTGTTTAGGATTCTCTTTGCTTCCTGGATTTTAGCATTATTTTCACTAGAAGGGGAAGTTTTATGTCATTATTTATTGAAATATTTTTTCAGTATCTTGCTCTCTCCTCCTTCTGGCACTGGCATAATGCAAATGTTGGTATGCTTGAAGTTATCCCAGAGGCTCCTTACACTATCTTCATAATTTTAGTTTATGTTTTCTTTTTTGCCCCTCTAATTAGGTGATTTTTGCCCTCTCATATTCGAAATCATTGATTTCTCATAATCCTCTACTCTACTGTTGAATCCCTGTAAATTTATCCTTTTTTTAGTTAGTCTATGCTAATTTTTGACTGGTCCTTTTTAATGTCTGAAATTCTCACTAAGGCCCTTGAAAGTCTCACTAAGTCCCTTGAAGCTCTCATTGAGTCCCTTGAATCTCTCATTAAGAATCTTGAGCAATTTTATAACCATTGTTTTTAACTCTGTATTCAGTAGTGTTCTTGCTTCCAATTCATTTGGTGATTTATTCTGTTCTTTCATTTGTGACATATTTCTTTGTCTCTGCATTTTGGCTGCTTACCCTGTGTTTATTTCTATGTATTAGGTAGCACTACTATGTCTCCAGGAATTGGTAGAGTGGCCTTGTATAGAAGATGTCCTATAGGGCCCAGTAGCTCAGCTTCCCCTGTCACCTGAGCTGGGTACTCTAGGTGCACCCCTGTGTGGGCAGTGTGCACAGTCTTATTATACTTGAGCCTTGATAGCTGTTGGCATCACTGGGAGGAGTTGATTTCCAGGTCAATTGGTTGTGAGGACCAGCTGATGCTAGTTCCAGGTGTTTGGTCTCTTATTGATTGGTATGGGGCATGCTGACACCAGCTGCTTCTTGTTTGAGAGATTTTAGAAGCCAGAACAGGCCATTCATATGGAAAAGCCACTGTGAACAACTTGGGTGAGGCTGCAAATTGGATGGGGCAGGATCAAATACCGGTGTTTACCTATGATACTAACTTGGTTCTACAGTCTCTGCTTATCTCATGATAAAATTTTAATGAATGAGGAATTGGTTTTTATGGCTGAGCAAAGAAAGTGGTTTCTTAAGATGGAGTCTATTCCTAATAAAGGTGTTGTAAAGGTTGTTGAAATGACAACAAAGTATTTAGAATATTACATAAACTTAGTTGATAAAGAGGCAGCAGAGTTTGAGAGAATTAAATCTAATTTTGAAAGAAGTTCTACTTTGAATAAAATGCTATCAACAAGTGAATCTAAAAATCAAATGAATAAAACAATCTGATGAACAGAATAAACTGGTGAATATAATAGAATCAGGGGCATAGAAAGGGAGAGAGTGGGCTGATGATTCTCGGGGGTGGGGGGAAAGGGGTATAGGGATGCGGGAAGAGACTGGACAAAAATTGTACACTTATGGATGAGGACAGTAGGAGGAAGGTGGGGGAGGAGGGTGGGATGGGAACCAGGTGGAGGGGAGCTATGGGGGGAAAAAAAGAGGAACAATTGTAATGATCTGAACAATAAAGATTTATTAAATTAAAAAAGAAAAGAATAAAATAATTTTTAATCTTTAATAAAATGAAAATCATAAAATACATTTCCAATATTTATTTTAAAAATGACATATAAGTGAACTTGCACAATTCAAACGCTTGCTTTTAAAGGACCAACTAACTGTAGGTTGAAACTCTTCTTTCCAAAATACTCCAAACCACCTAGTTATTAAAGTCAATGGGCAGTTTTTAGTTCTTGTTCTATCTAATCTCTGAAGATATGCAACTGCTAATAATTTCTTTCTCATCAATTGAAACAGAAAAGTATGAAAGGTTGTAATAGAACTTGAAATAATAAACAAAAGTATATAGCCACTATGAGATATGAGAAAGAAAAGAAATTAATGACAAGCAGACCCCTAAACAAGGGTGAGAGCACAGTTGAGGTTGCATAGCAAACACCTGAAACAGTGCCACATGGCCCAACAATTAGTTTGTATCTGATATTGCTCAAGAGGCTGAGTGTTTGAGCTCAAAAAGATAAATATTTGAATGAAACCAGAATTGGAGATTTACAGAATGAGTTGAAGGTCAGTAGGAGGGCCAGAAACTTGTGCTGATGGCATGTCACCCAAATGCTTAGTCATAGAATTCAGTTAGTGTGGCTGGTTAAAACAAAGAAATTAGGTCTTTCTTAGTGCTAGATATTTATTTAACAATAAAAAAAATGATTGTCAAAAAGAAAGTAGTTTTGATTAGATAAGAACAATTGTTCCAGATCCAGACTGCATTCTAATCAGAGCTCCTTCATGTGTAACCCTGGCAAGTTACTTCACCTCCATATACCTTCATTTTCTCAGCTGCGAAGAGTGGTGAGGATTAAATAATATTTAATTATTTAATAAGTCCTGAGAACAGTGCCAATCATAAACACTATGTAATTAGTTATTATTAATAATAAATGATGCACTTTAAAAGGGAAGGTGTGGTTTTTCTGCCCCTATATCCATAACACACTCTAATTTCTCCATGTTAGTATTTAAACTTATTTGAAATGAATATAAAATACTTACTAGTAGACATGGAAGAAATATAAAGATGAGTAATTTTATTTCTTTTCCACACTAAGTATTTGAGTGTTTACCTTATATAAGGCATTATATTAAAACATTATTATAGAAAAAAGGCCATTGATATAATCCATTAAGATATCCACAATAGCCGAAACCGGTTTGGCTCAGTGGATAGAGTGTCACCCTGTGGACTGAAAGGTCCTAGGTTTGATTCCAATCAAGGGCACATACCTTGGTTTCAGGCACATCCCCAGTAGAATGTGTGCAGGAGCCAACTGATTGATGTTTCTAACTCTCTATCTCTCTCCCTTTCTCTCTGTAAAAAATCAATAAAATTAAATTAAAAAAAAAAGATATCCACAATATTAGATCATCCTATATAATAAAAGGGTAAAGTGCAAATTGACCATAATGACAGAATAATCATAAAGACCGCTGGACCACTGACCACCTCTTGGTTCCTGAAGGCCACCTATAGCAGGGGCAAGGCCAGGGAGCAGAAGGGAACAGCTGACCTCTTGGTCCCTTCCCCCAGCTTCCAGGCACTGATCACCTGATGGTAAACAGGAAACTAGGGGTGGGTGGTGGCAAAGGGCAGGGCCAGCTACAGGCAGCTGGGGAAGATGGCTCTGATCACACCTAAGCATAGGGACTATACCCGTGCATGAATTTTTGTCCATTGAGCCTCTAATTAAAAAATTTAGACAATGACTACTCAAAATACTACACAAATGTATTACATTATATTGTAAATCTAATAAAATTTTAAAATACCATTTATCTCTCCTGCTCTTTCTTACCTCTCTCCTTCAGTACCTCAGTTATTATCTTCTTTTAAATAAGAATGTAGGGGGAGAAACCAAGATGGCTGCATAGTTGAACACCTAAGCTGCTGACTCGCACAATTTCAAAACTACAACTAAAAGACAGAAAGGACACCATCCAGAACCACAGGAAAGCTGGCTGAGTGAAAATTCTACAACTAGAAGTAAAGAGAGTGGCTTACGAAGACTCAGAGGAACTGTAAAAAGCTGACATATGGAGACATGCTCATGGAAAGGATGAACAAAGGAGGATCTGGCTGGCTTCCTTTAGCGGGAGGGAGATGGAAAATCCCAACTGCACTGGACCCCAGCTCCAGGAGAGACTCATAGGGGGAGTCTGGACTTTTGTGAAAAGGAAGAAGTGCACAGAAACTTAGGGGAGCTGTGAAAGACATAAGTCTGGGAGCTCATGAAAGTGCATGGGAGAGGGAGCCAAGATGGCGGCATAGGTAAACACCTACACTGCTGCCTCGCACAACAATTTCAAAACTACAACTAAAAGACAGAACAGACATCATCCAGAACCACAGGAAAGCTGGCTGAGTGGAAGTTCTACAGCTAGAAGGAAAGAGAGGGGCTCACAGAGACCCAGAGGAGCTGCAAAAAGCTGAGGTACGGAGACACGCGCGCTGAGAGAGCAGGTGCCGGACTACCTGGCTGGCTTTCTCTGGCAGGAGGGAAACGGAGACCCCCAACGGCATTGAACCCCTTATCCTACAACACTAAACCCCAGATCCAGCTGAAACTCGGACGGGGGGAGTTTGGACTGTGAAAAGGGAGAAGTGCACAGAAATTTAGGGGAGTCGCAAAAAATAGGAGGTCTGGTCACGGTGGCGCGCACACACACGGCGCCGGCGCCACACTGAGGACAGATTGCTGATTGTGCTGCTGGCTTTTGCGACTGGGCGGGAGACAGACCCTCCCAAATGTGCCACTTCTGAGTCCACTGGGCCCCTGTTTCAGGCGAAACCCTGGAGACCTAGACTACTGTGGGAGCAGGGGAGCTTGAAAGGCAGAGGTCTAGAGGCACTGCGGGCGTGTGCGCACAAGGACCGCTCCAGCCATTACCCAGTCACGTGAGACTCCTGGGTCGTGGAGGGCGGGGCCGACTGGAAGGCAAGGTGGTTCCTTAAGCCCTGAGACTCCACCCATCCCAAGCTCAGCAGAGGCTTCTGTGGTCTTGCAAGTAAAAAAGTTTCTCTGACATAGTGAAAATGCCAAGACAAGGGAAGGGATCACGATCAAAAGAAATGGAGGAAAAAAAACGACTGGATATAGAGTTCAGAACCATGCTTATAAGGTTTTTCAAGAATATGCTAGAAAAGGCAGATAAATTTAGTGAAAGCCTACTAGGGATACAAAAGAGCCAACTAGAGATGCTAGAGATGATGCATAAAATTAGCGAGCCCCAAAAGGAGATGAAAAAGGACCAACTAGAGACACTGACTGAAATAAAAAATATACAGAGTCCTAACAGCAGACAAGAGAAAGGCAAGAATCAAGTAAAAAATTTGAAATATAAAGAAACAGAAAACACTCAACTGGAAAAGCAAGAAGAGAAAAGAATCCAAAAATGTGAAGATAATGTAAGGAGACTCTGGGGCAGCTTCAAGCGTACCAACATCAGAATTGTCGGGGTGCCAGAGGAAGAGAGAGAGCAAGATACTGAAAACCTATTTAAAGAAATAATGACTGAAAACTTCCCACATCTGGTAAAAGAAATGGACTTACAAGTCCAGGAAGCACACAGAACCTCATATAAAAGGAATCCAAAGAAGAACACACCAAGACACATCATAATTAAAATACCAAGAGCAAAAGACAAAGAGAGAATATTAAAAGCAGCAAGAGAAAAACAGTTTATTACCTACAAGGGAGCACTCATACGACTCTCAGCTGATTTCTCAACAGAAACCATGCAGGCCAGACGGGAGTGGCAAGAAATATTCAACGTGATGAATAGCAAGAACCTACAACCAAGAATAATCTATTCAGCAAGGCTAACATTCAGAATTGAAGGGCAGATAAAGAGCTTCACAGATAAGAAAAAGCTAAAGGAGTTCATCAACTCCAAACCAGTG